>VZTF01009184.1:1527-150250 GCA_013397755.1 Cnemophilus loriae | reverse complement strand
GGGGCGGCGGCGCCGGAGGGGAGCGCGGGGCTGCCGGTCACGGTGTCGCGGGCGCGCCTGGGGTCTCCCGGTGGGAATCGGCCTTTCCCGGCGGGGGTCAGTCTTTCCTGACGGTGCAGAGGGGAGCGGAGGCCCTCCGGGTGTGGGGCCGGGTGCCCGCCCTCTCTGACCCCGTGTGAGAGCCGGGCGGAAACCGTGAGAGCGCAGAGTGATTCACCGCAAGGTGGGGGCTCTTTACCTCGGATGCAATTATATTTTATGATTCAGCTTTTTCTTTTTACGCATATTTTGAGGGCTTTCCTTTGAGGCCGCCCTCCCAACCCTCGTGTCCAGCCAGGGACGGCAAAGGTGATCTACCTGGTGCTCACGCCCTCCGGTCGGGCGAGGTAATCCAGCAGATGCGCTTGGGAGAGGGGATGACTGCAGCCTGCATGGGAGCTCTGCACATTTATAAGTCAAACGTCTTTTGAGAGGAAAATAAGAACAACCTTGCACTTGATTTGCATTGGTAGCAGGTTTTATTTCATTTTTTAAAGTTGCTTGGACTTAAGTGTTGCCGTTTCCTTTTATTCAATTTACCGTAATTCTACCTAATGCATCTCCCAAAAAAAGAAAAATGCTGAACTTGCTGTAAGCATATCTAAATTTTTCTCGGGAAGTGCTTTCCTCAAGACAGTGACTTGGGAGCTACCAACCATCCTGCAATAGTACTTCCAATCCTAAGTGCATACAGTTGCTTTGCAGTTGTACAGTGTGTTGTCAGTTCTCAGTGTATGCTTTATAAAGATTATAATCCTGGTGGCTGCAGTGACTTCTGCATTAAATATATGCTCCATTATCACCTTATTGTAGCAAGGAGATACACATGCCGGCGATTCCAGACTAGCAGAGAGACAGGTACTATTCCTCAGAAGTTTGAAACATTGCATTTCCAGCTGTTCGGCATGTTTTGATTCAAGAAGTGAAGAATCACTTTCAAGTGTCAGATTTCTGTCTGTTCATTCAGCTGTTGCTGGATCTGTAATTTAGTTTGTGTGTGATGTAACATGTATTTCATGTCAACTAGTGAGAGGACAGTTCTGCAGGCGGTTGTGTACTTCAGAGATGTCAAATTTTGAAAGATCCAGCTGTGTATCACAGAGGCAGTGGATGAAAGGATGATACATGCTCACCAAATCCCAAGTAGATGTAATATCTCTACTAGTAAAAAACCAGAAATTTTCTTTAGAATTTATGGAAACTGTCGATGTGGAAGAGATAGGGAAACTTCACCCTCCTGTGCTGTCAGTAGATGATGAAATGTTGACCAGGGATGTGACATGAACCGCTGCTGGTTTCACCACTGCTCTTGTACTGTTTCTGGAAGGGCTGGGGCTTTTAAATCTACAAGGCAAAAAATTTGTTCAGTTCTTGCTAGTGACCTTTCTTTTCCCTCCAACAGTGGACTAGGTAGAGTATCACCGTATCACTTTTTTCTTGTCATGGTTTAACCCCAGCTGGCAACTAAACATGACACAGCCACTCACTTGCTCTTCCCTCGTGGGCTGGCAGAGAGAATCAGAAGAGCAGAAGTGAGAAAACTCATGGGCTCAGATTAAGACATTTAATAAATAGGTAAAGCAAAAGCCACGTATGCAAGCAAAGCAAAACAAGGAATTAATTTACCACTTCCCATGGGCAGGCAGGTGTTCAGCCATCTCCAGGAGAGGAGGGCTCCATCACACAAAACAGTGACCTGGGAAGACAAATGTCATCACTCCAAACATGCCCCTCTTCCTCCTTCCTCCAGCTCTGTATGCTGACCGTGATACCATACACTATGGAGTATCCATGTGGTCAGTTGGGGTCAGCTATGCCAGCTATCCAGTCCCCTCCCAGCTCCTTGTGCACCCCCAGCCTCCTCACTGGTGGATTGGAGTGAGAAGCAGAAAAGGTCTTGGCTCTTAGATAAGCACTGCTTGGCGGTAATTAATGTATCCCCGTTTTATCAACAGCATAAATCCCAACAGCTAGCCCCATACTAGCTGCTGTGAACAAACTATCCTGGTAAATCCTCAGATGATTTATGGTCTCAAACAATGCCCATCCTGAAAAAAACCCTAGGCAAGTGAGAGAAAGAACCAGTGTGGTTTTGGGGACAGAGTGAATAGGCTGGAGGACTAATTTCGGTATTGTTACTAGGTGAGAAGCACCTCTAGGGTAGACTTCCCCTTGCATTTGCTGTATGTGCAAAACCCACTGACACTGAACTACATGATTGTTGGTTTTATGCATGATCCATAAGTTATATGTAGGAAAATGTGTAATTTAAATTAGTGTGGGCAACACATTTTGTGGGAGATTGCTGTGCATTATAGTACAAGAGCTGCCCACCCTAGTGACAGACATTTGGAAGATGTGTTTTGCAAGTGGATGAAGTTCAATTTTGCTACTTGCCTGTAGCCTTCTGAAGTTCTGCCAGTGCATTCTTAAAGATGGGTAGTGTCTGCTCCTTCTCCTAAATACAACAGTTTTAAACATGACCTTAAAACCAGTAATTTAAGGAATTTGCTCCTGATCTGCAGTAGAAAGGAAGGAAGATAATAAGGCCCCGAGGCTCTTCAGATCTCAGTCATCTGCACATCTCTGGAGAGTCAAACAATGTCAAGAGCAATATTTCAGGCATTAAATGTCAACACTGATAGTGCTAACGCTCAGTAAAACAAACATTTTAGTACATTAATTATGAAAGTGGTTACTTCTGGGATTATAGCAAGAATCAGTAAATTTAGCCTCATGAGTGAAATTCTCCCTTTGAAAGGCATGGAATACTTTTATTTGAAAGTTGGGATTCAACAGTATTATACTAATTTCCCTTCCAGCCTACATGTTTCAGTTCATGCTATGAAAAGCCATTCATTTACTGTAATAAGCAAGGCAGTGGGTGGATTAAACTGTGTGTCTTCCATAAATTTAATCCAATTAAAGAGAAAGCTGGTATTCTTTTAGCTTTGGACAAGATATTTTTCTAAGATCCAGATTCATTTCTACTTCGAATTTGGCTAAGAATTGTGACACTTGACTGTCCTGTGTAATAACGAGGTAAATGTGTAATATCCTGAATTTGGAACACGAATGAAACTGAAGATTGAAAGGATCCCCACTAGAGGAAAAGAGCTGTAGTCGGGTCCAGACCATTACAGTGAGAATGAGTGACATCATAAGTTTTTATTTTTGCTAAGACTTACTGTGAATTGTACTGTGGTACTGCTATCTTACATACCTTATTTTCCATATTATATTAAAAAATAATAGTCTACATCTGTCATCCCTTTAATTCTGATTAAGACATAAAAGAAATCTTTTAATCATCATTTGTTCTAACTGATTTGTTCATACTCAATTTTTTCATAGTGTAATTGGCAAGAATATGGTCTCTACAAGCAGTGAATGAGTGTCAAGAATTTCATGATGATAATAAATTATTTGTTAGTCAATAAATAATAAACATGTAACTGCGAACACAGCTCTGCCTTAATGACTGATTTCTGCCTCTAAAAGTACAAAATGTAAGCTCTTTAATCTGTACATGAGAAAATGCTTAAGCAATCAAAGACTGAAATAGCGTCTAAGTACTAAATAACAAGCCTGTTCCATGTACTCAGGACAAACAAGCTAGTAACTAAAATTCAGTCATAAATGATCTGAATAATCCCATTGTCTCTCTTCAGACAAAACCCACCTTTCCTCACCATGAGAGGTCTAGAAGAGGTGTCCTTACTGCTTTTTCTTATCCCATGCTATACTGGCTATATACATGCTATATACTGGCTCATACATTCTATACTGACAGGTTAGCTGCTTGCACCTTCGGCCAGTATCTGTTACCAAACGACAAGATGGTTAACAGGTAATTAATTATTTTTGTTTTTTCATCTCTGGTGCCACTAGTCCTACCGGGAACTCATCATCAATGCCAGCAGAGCTGCTTCACTGGTGTCCTTACAACACCAGTGTGAAACTCGTTTCTATATTGCCTAGAAAAACCTTGAAAACAACTCGGCTGCTGCAATGCCAACACCACTGGTTCTCAAGCTGACCAGTTCCATTCCTGGTACTTGTCTGTTACACGCTGTCTTTACACAGCTGGAAGCTTTTCATGGCAGATAGCATCTTCTCTGTTTGCAGCTGTATGCCACCGAGGGAAATCAGTGAGTTCCTGTTTAGCAGAAGTATGGTGCAGATACTCGGTAGCAGCAAAGAAAGCCAAGAAACGCAGGGCCAAGAAAATGTCAGAATCATACAGAAGAATCTTGGGATGTGTCACTATTTATCTTAACAATAGTTACACAGCATGCAATACTATGTAATTTGCCATTTATTGGCTTGAGCTTTACCTCAACTAGCTTCTGAAACTAGTGAGAATACAGACAGAAATGTCTGCTTCCAAATGATTTGTGAGCTGTCAACAGCACTTAAAATGCTGATTTAACTTAATCCTTTCATACTTTCCTACAGTCTAACTTTTTTAAAAAGGATAGAAACTCAGCACTCCAAGTATGATGAAAGCCTATATATATAAAAAATAAAGCTTTGGAAATCATGTTGATAGTTTCTTTAAGTAGAGAGTCAAGGTTTTCTCTCTGCTAGCATTGAGAGTATATATGGCTTTTTGTATATAAAAAAGAATTTGCTGGAATATCTATTCTCTTATTAACAGCTGAAGTATGAGACAAGTGTTTGATTGAGTGGTTTTAATCTGTCTTGAAGTGGTTTGAGAAAACAGGTTTTCTTAAACGTGTTCCACTGGCATAATAAAAATTTATTTTGGCTTTATTTGAAATGTTCATCTGAAGAATGCATTATTATATATTATGAATACCTGGATATGTTAGAATGCACAATGTTGGTGTCTAATAAAAATCACAGAAATAGAACCATTGTTTATTATGCACATGCAGGTGAAAAGGCTCTGAACAAGGCACAGAATAAAGGAAGTAAAATATGAAGTGGAACTCTAGTGTATAGGATAGTGAGGAAAAAAATTTCCCGAAAGGTATTTCTTTCTTTTCAGTGTATTATTAAAGTCCGTGCAGTTTAAGAACTTTGGCCTATGTCTGGGAGACTTTCTCCAGCTGGCATCCTTAAACAGCAGCACTATCTTGAAAAAAAGTTGGAAAGTAACATACAGCTTTTATGTCCATCGTACCAGAAGCACTCAATAAATAAAGTACTAGTGGAATAATTTATTTTTTTTTAAAGAACAAATATACAGAAAATATATTCTTTTCTCAGATTACTGGATTGTTTGAAGTAGACACTTCTTGTTCTCTGCATGTAAGGTTTCCTGATACTGAATCAAAAAACACAGCTCTTCTGTTTGAGCTGTTTCAAGTCAAGGCAAGAAGGTGGAATGCCAAAACAGCAGGTAGAGTATTTCTTTGTTGGATTTGTCTCTGCATTTGAAATGCTAGAAATAGTGTCAGCAAAAGAAAAGGTGGCTTACAGGATTGCCACCTTTTCATCATTTATTTCTGGGAAGATAACAAAAAGCAACACACTGTGTGACTTTACTTATTAGTTTCATAAGAAACTTCCCATGCAAGTGCTGTCATGAGCATCAGTCATACTATTGCCAGATAAAATTCCTCTGGGGACTTAGAGGAAATTAGGAGCAAGTGAAGCAGGACCATCTTTGAGAAAAGTATTGTTGCTCTTCTGAATGAAAATCTAAATAATGGAGAAAGTATAATTGCTTCTCAATTTTGAATGGTGTCACTGAAGTATTTTATATGTCATATAGTAATTATCTGTGATCATTTCAGTTGTGATGATAGTAAGCTCTGTTTTCATGCCATTCCATGCCATCTCAAATTTTTCTCACTATTGTGGGGGAGAGAACTATGAAGCACTAGGAGAAGTGAATAGATGACTCTCGTTTGAAAACATATATCCCTTCCTAAATGCATCATTAAGGGAAGTATCTATTCTTCCATTGTTGCGTACTTCCATAGAAAAAAGCCATATCTATGTAATAAATTCAGTCTTATTATGTAAAATGTGTAAATAATTACCTACAACTGCTACCAGTGCGGTTCCTAAATATTATTGTTTCTAGAGAAAATAGGAACTGGAACTGAACAACAGCTTGCTTTGTTAAGAAAGCATGACGGTGTTACAAGCATTCTGTTGTGAGGGCCTTCCCATGTAACATGATTATGCAAGTCCCCAAAAAAAATGAGTCCCGTTGAGAGTCTAGAGAGAAGTTGGCTTTTATTTTAAAAGCTTGAGAAGGTGCACAAAGCCTTAAGCATCAAGTCTTCTTGGAAATATACTGCAAAATATCAGTCATAATTTCCAAGCCTTTTGAAAAAGAGATTGTTGTTCTATTATTTTTATGCTTGTTTCTGAAAGACAAATGCTGAATAATTCTGTAACAAAGACTACCAAATATGGCAATTAAAGCAGACTACTTAATGGCACCAGGAAATTAATATTTCCTATGAGAATAATTATGAAAATGGTGTTTATGCCCAACAGCAGCACTTGGTTCCAACATTTTGGTTCCAACAAAGCACAAATCTATAGTCTATGTTACCTGGTATTTCAAGGACTTTACCCTGTGTAAAAGATTAGTCCCTGTAAATTTTTTCTCAGCAGTCCTCTCAGCATCTGGTTTTAGTCACCACTCTTTTTTTTTTTCTTTTTAAATCTCTTGAAGATTTAAGGAGGGACTGACAGTTTACTGCTTAAATCCTGATATAGATTTTTGGAGAAGAAGGATTGCTCTGGTTTTGGTTTTTACATTTCAGTGGTGTTAGAAGCCAGAATGTGGACTCAGGGAGCAATGTTGTCTAACTAAAACTGAGGGAACAGAGTAAAACTAAGAGTAAATACAGTAGAATTAAGGGAATTATCCAGTTTTTGTTGACATGACTCCCTTTAAATTCAGTACCCAAAATATTTCTCTTAATGAAGTGTGGCTTGAGCCTCCTCAAGATGCAGACACTATAAAATAAACATTTCAAGACATACTTAACTTTAAGCATGAATAAACATGTTTAAACAACTGAAAACCCCATGGGTTTGGACAGTGTTCTGAGTGTTCTTCTGAACTGACTCAGTGATGACTTTGGGGTCTTTAGGCTATAAAAATAAGATTGGAGTCTTAATTCTTGTTAGAGTTTTTCTAAAATATGAGTATTAGATAAAACTTACTATTTTGTAGTTTTCAGACTACAGTTTAGCCCAGCAGTAAGGTCTTCAGATGCTCTGCTTGTCCTCCTCAGGAGATGTTCTGAAACAGTGGAGAAATAATCTAAGCCCTGAAGGAAAGAAGACAGAGTGACTTCATGCCTTTTTGATTTGGGTCTGCATGAGAGCTATTTCTGTAGTCATATGTCCCATCAACATATGCATGATAATATGTTCAATAACTTACATTTTTTCCTATCACCTTAGAAAATATTTTGAGTGTTTTTTTCTGGCATGGAACTTGTACTTACAAGTAGTGGATTTTTAATACATACATACATACAAAAATATAATAATTGCTGCTTGAAAAAATACATATTTCCCTCCTTCCTCAGAAATATTGCATTGCATAGGGATTTAAGTTTTTCCACAAGAATCAAGGAGATATACCAGAAGGTACATTGCTTTTAGAGGATTTTATGCTAAAGCAATCAAACTGAAAAATATGTCCCAGCTACAAAAAACAAAAAAAAAAACCTGGAAAGAAATCCTTGACTTTTTTAGCCCAGTTTAAAAGGGCATTCTGCTGTCTATCATTTATGTAGACATGAGTTAGAAACCTGTAAACAACATTTTAATTTATGAAACAGTAATCCAGAATACAGCAGATTCTCAGCGTAGTTCATGTCGGGAAATTGTCTTAGAAGAGACTGTGGAGGTAGCTACTATGTTAAAATGTATAAGGGAAAATTGGGGGATAGGGAAAACCTCTGTACAAAGACACCATTGAAGGCTTTTATTTATGTTTTTAATGTTTTCTGTACTGCTTAAAGGATTCTAAATGACTGTAAGGGATGATTTAGATATGAACATGTAATCTGCTGCCTATTTCCAGTAAATTATTGACATGAAATGCTTAAGAGAGCAAGAAAAATAACAGTGGAGCCATTCATTAATGTGTTAAATTTCCATTATTAATAATTCTATGACAATCATATCAATCTACCATTCAGCTTGTTTTATAACAATACTGTCTCAAATCTCATTTATGAAGGGTTATAACTGAATAGTTATTTGTGAAAATTAGATTTGTTTAAATGGTAATTAACACAGGAGCTTCAGAAAGGGATGTCTGTTATTCATTATTTCCATACATCTCCCAGGATTTATTATATCAAAATCCTAAGTACAGCACTATTGTCTTCATAGAAATTGTGATACCTTCACTGAATTGAAAAAGATGGAAAGGCATCATGTCAAAACATACTAACCTGATAACAGAAAAACTTTCTTTTTGAGATATTTTTAAGCAATTTTCCAAATGTATTTAAATTAAAGGAGATACTCTGGAAAAAAAAGCTCTACTTGACTACCCGAGCATATTGCTAATTGTTTCAGCACATCTGCTGATGAGCACATAGCAGGCTGGCTGGAGCCTCTGTTAATGAAGTTTTGCAAAGTATCAATTTATTCTTTGTGTAGAAATGAAGCACATGGAATTTTGTCAGAGTCTAGTTTGTTTATTTTACTGTCTCTTCTGAAAATATCTTTTTTTGTCACAGCTTGACCAAAGCTGGATAACATCTTCCTCAGGAGAGCAGTTCTGTTACAGTTATTTATACATAAGCAGACAGTTTTTTATGTACCCATCTGCTCTCAAAATATCATTGACTTTAATGTGAAATTAGTGCCCTGGATATGGCAGAGGAAGGTACTGCGTAGTTCTTACTACCATTTTATCTGTTAATGAGAGCCATCTTGTAGATGACAGGGTAATGATGTTAACCTTGGTCTCCCAGTTATATTCCAATGTGACTATTTACCTTTTTTTTCATTTTAAGTAAATTTCCCTGTACAGTTTCCAATTGTCACAGCACTCCTGTTCTCACCAGAGCTATTACGTAGCATGTCTGTACACTGACTGACTGAAACATAAGAGCTTCCATTTTTCGTTTAGTCATCAGCTGTGTTTCAACTCTACTGTTTATTTACCATGGGACCTGAAGCATCTTAATATTCCCATAGAGGGAATCTTACATCCATATCTTTAGGGAGCAAAAATACTTCTGATTTGCAATACATTAAAAAATATATTTTATTTGAACTTTGCTGCTAACCAGTTTAATTCAGCTAAAATCCTGTGATTTATCTGTGATGTCGATGCCTTTAAAAGTACTTGACAAGCTGAGATTAATGCCACGCAGGCTGACCAGGCAGGTGTCATATTTTTTCCTACTACAGTGTTTTTCCCTCTGGAGTCAGGGACTGTCATGGATGGAAGAACACAATAGAGTATGATTTCATGAGCGTGCTTTCATGTTTATTGCCGGAGCCTTTGTTTCCCTACCTTAGCATATGCAGACTCATGACAGAGGAAGGGTTCAAGAACGCTAGCTCAGGACCATGTGGAGTAATGAACTTTCATTATCAAAGTGTGGGAGTTTGTTAGTCCAAGTGTAAGTTCTTCGCACATACTATTAATTAGAGGGATTTGGGTTGAAAATTAGCTTTCTGGAATAAAAATAATGAAAAGTCAATGCTCAAAAATGCAGGTACAAAACATAAAAATGTTACAATTGCAATGGCACCGGGTGAAGCTGAGTGATGTTTGCCCTCAGTTGTACAGAGAACCCATCTGTTGCATGACAGAGAACAACAAAACTTGTTAGAAGTTGGCTGGCATAGGAAATATCCCAATTTTATGAAGTGTTTTGAAAGTGCATTGAAGTAAAAAATTACTATGTAAATATAGGAACTCATTTATTTAAGGGCAGTGAGCATCTCATGACATTCTCAGTGAAAATTTTAGATAAGAAATGGCTGTGCAGTACAGAAAAGGGATTCATGGGAATGCAAGCTCCACAGAAGAGTAGCTCAGCAGTCTTTGCAGCAGAATGTCACAGGCAACAGAAGTTTGATGTGCCACGACCCTCAGCCTTATCCTCTAACACCTGTGCCATTCCAATTTGACCCTGCTCTTGCAGCCTGTGTTTCTGATGAAAAAATGTAGAGAAAATGACAAAACTATTCTTTACAGGTGGCTTTTTCAGGTTGTGATAAGTCAAAAGGGGATGTTAGAAATACTGGCAAAGTACCTACCTTTAGTCTTGTGACAATGCCTGTGAAGTCTACAGATATGGGGATTCTGGAAATAGAAAAGCCTTGCAGTGAAAAACATTCAGAAAGGCTTTTAAAACACTGGAGTCCTTTCAAATGGCTCTGGTTTGTTGACCTGTGGAGAAATCTGAAATCTTACCTCCCTAGCATGAAAGTAAGTCTCCAAGAATCCAGTCTCAGGGCACAGGTGCATAGAAAAGCTGTTGTGAGACAAGGTAGGGCATAAATTTAAACTTAATTTGCTGTTTTGCATAGCCTCCACATAGATAATTCATTCGAATTTAGGTCCTCTATAGCATTTAGCTTAGTCCTCTTCTAAAGGAAGGATATTCTGACTTCACTGGAGCGTGTTGACATGTAGAGCTACTGCAAAATATGTATTGATTGCAGTGTCCCTTACTGATTGTATCACTTATTGACAGTGTGCCATATATTGATCTCAGTGGTGCTCAGTGACAGGATGGGAGGCAATGGGCACAAAGTGAAACCCAGGAGAGCCCCTGTGAACATCGGAAAACACTGTTTTACTGTGAATATTGGCACAGGTTGCCCAGGCAGGTTGTGGGGTCTCCATCCTTGGAGAAGCTGAAAAACCATTGCCTTGGGCAAATGGCTTGAGGTAGCCCTACTTGAGCAAGGAGCAGATGATCTCTGGAGGTCACTTCAAACCTCAGCAATTCTGCGACTCTACAGCTATGGCTTTGAGAAAATTGAAGTTTACTCATCCCAGGAGGATTTATGAGATGAGGGAGGATAGAACTGAATTTTGTCCACATTACATAATAAGTCTGATGCTTTTCTTGTCTTAGATATTAGCTAACACCTTTCATCTCAAGTTAGCAAGCCAGTTATCCAGCTATCCTTTGCAATAGCTACAAAAAAACAGTGAAGGTAAATTAAATTTAATCTTGATCTGTTCTTGAACAGAATGGCCTACATACATTTTTATACCAACTGAAGTTAATTGCAACTAGTCAGCATGGATCAACCACGTTCCCTGAGTTAAATTTATCAATACGTAATGCAATTACAACAATGCAGCTGCAGCCACCTTACTAATACACCCATTTGCTTTTCCATTGGGTTCTAAACTTAAATATCATACTCCTATTATCGCTGCCCTTATTGCTTTCACAGGTTCCTTCAAAACCCATACACCACTTTCGCTATGGTGGTAGCACTGTGTGGTAGCCAGGCTTATTGAAATACTGTTCAATGCCTTCCACACCACTGATGATTTTGTAGAAACTTCTGCAGGAAAATTCTACATTCCTTTAAATATACCCTTCAAAGATTTAAATACAGCCCACAATCCCAACGGCTTTGTACATAACAATAGAGAACCTTACACTTGATCAAGGACCTTTTTTACACAGACCATTCCCTTGACTTCAGAAATATTACTGGAACTGGGACATGTTGCCAGGATCACAGTACTGTGTTTGAAGTACACATCAAATATTAACATGTGTTTATACGGTTAAATGGCTCATTGATTTTCTACCCTGTTCATTGTTTTCTAAAGATACACCTGATAGTTCCCTTATTTGAATGTCTGAATTCATTACTCTGTTTTTCCTAATCTTCAGGACTTTTGAATTACAGATTGATTCAAATCAAGCCTACAATACTCTACCTTTAATTGAATATTTTGTAAAATCAAATCTCACTTCAAATACGCTTGTTCAGTGATTGTTTTTCATTGGTGTCTAAATCATGCAAGTAATTTAAACAAGGATTTGTCTGTTATTCACATTTTGAGTTTGACTGCTTTCCAATGAAACTCAAAGTTTCATATATTTAACAATAAAAGAGGATAACACATTTTCCAGCTTTTGATACTTGGAAGCAGATTGTTCCTGATTTCCGGTTTGTTTGTATTTTAAAGCTCAGTGATTGTATGTAGAATTATTTGAAAAACCTTCAGCTTACAGGCCAAAAAGAGAAGGCAAAGAAGGGAATAACTTAATATTATTTGTGGTTGTTGTCCAGTGGTAATCAATGATGTATATTTCAAATAATAGGGCGATAAATGGGTAAAGACAACAGGACAGTTAAGAGCACAAAAATAAGTTTATCATTTCCAAGCAGAAGTTTACTGAAAGAAAAAAATCTGCTTTTCTTCAAATAGATGACATTTTTCGGAGCTAAGATTCAGAACCTGAAAGCAGGTATGAATGTGTTTACTGTTGCTTAATCCAAATTGTTTATACAGCTTTAGAGCTGTTCCTTTTGCAAGCCTTTTGAAAGGTGAGGTTTATCTGCTTTCACAACAGCTGATAGAGGAATCATGTTTCCTTGCCTCTCCCTTCTGCTAAGCCAAAGATCCAGCCAATGGCTTGTGAGATGCAGAAGGCAAGGCCATGTCTGAGTCCTGATGACTGAGAAGAGACTCAAAGAAAGTGGAGAAACTTTATGCTAATGCAGCAGCAGCAGCAAGACTTTCATACTCTTCAGTGAGATTATCATCAAGGCTTGAAATTTTGACAGCTGGTTCTCTAGCCAATACTCAGGAAAAGAAAGGTTGAAGATAGTATTGATTTTCCCCGAGAAAATGGATTTGAACAAATAAACAGAGGTTTATATTTTAGTCATCAACACATGTGGTTTCTAAAAATAGATACACATATTTAGGTGTTTTATTTTATCCTGCTGGTCTTCAGAAATAATGATTTTAGTTGGTTGGCTGTGTTATGCTTAATTTGAATTAAACTTACCAGAGTTTTGCTAAATACACGTTTTTTCTGTTATTCCTATTCTCTAAGGTATATGCAAGCACTATAAAAATAGAAAATCTGTTCCATTTAATCATGAACAGCAACATCTCCAACATATCTCCAACATATTATAAGTAATTTCAGAGATACAGGTCTTCTATTTGCCAGTCTAAAAGCATGCTTCAGTCCAGATTGACCACAACTGTAATTTCATCAGGGGATGGTGCTGGGATCCTAAACCTCAAGTGCACAGCTCAAGCGGTTTGTGAATGGCAGCCAATCCCTGTGATTAAATACCAGAACTGGGATTTAGCTCAGGATTATGTCACTATCTGTTATCCCCCAGCCTTGTCCCTTTCCTAGGAGAAAGTAAATTGTCGAAGGCACAAGAAACAGCCTCAAACTACACTGCAAAGGTACTTTGGAGAAGCTGGTAGAAAAAGATGCTCGACTTAGCAGGGCAAGGATTAGTCCTAAAGGTTGGGATATAAAGTAACCAATCTCACAGTCGTTAATGAGGGGAAATTAGACAAAGAAAAAGTTTCCTGACTAAGTACTGCATGGCTGGCTTGACCATGAGCTCACAGCAGCCGCAGTGCCGCAGTCACGCATTAAGAATAAGTGGCTAAGAGCAGCATTGCAGAACTGAGATTAGTGGATAATTATGTTGATCTGTATCAGGAAAGAGCTTCCTTACAGAATATTTTAGGAAATCATCATTATCCATTCTGATTTTATGAATGTTGATTGTAAGGTGTGTACAGAGGTGAGAAGAGTCAATTGGTTCATCTGAATCTTTGAAACTGAGAAGAGTGAATTATTTCTGTCCGATTAAAAATGTGTTTTCATGCCCATTTTCCCTGCTGAGAATGTTTTAAGCCATTTTTTTCCTCTAAAGAGAAGGGAAAAAAGCTGTCATTTGCAATATAACCGTGAAATCAGAGAGAATCTTTCAAACTGGTAGGATCCATTTTCAGTTTCATACAAAACCAGACAACTTTGATTATGAGTCCGCAGCATCAGTATAGCTTGGAAAATGGTCAGACACAGAGGTAATCTTCTTTTGCTGCTTACTTTGTTCTCCCATTTGGCACCACACTGTTTGCCCCATACCTATTGGTTCTGGAGAGTACATGCAGTGCTTATACTGTGGTTATACCTCTGCAATTTTTCCTAAATTTCTCCCTTGCTTGGAACCAACTTAAATTACTTCTAATACCTTTTAACAGCTGCATATTATCTTTTTTTTCTTTTCTTTTAAGCATTCTGAAGCTGCAATTCATAGTTAATCTTCTATAGACTTGACTCAAAGCTATGGTTGAACCCTTTTTTTAGGAATTTCTTTTTTTCCTGTTTTATTCTAGAGTTTTACCACACCATCATACATGTATGTCATTTATCAGATACACAGCATAGCCTTAAATTAATACATGTTCTGAAAGAATAATTTACTATAATAAGTTTATTTTATTAGTATTGGCTTCCTAATAGGCTATTTTTCTGTCTGTTTTTGTATCTAGCTTGGCCAAAAAACACCTAAAATATACATGGAATATGAGGTAGGTTTTTCAGAAAATTGCTAGCTATGCTGCCACCTAGTGAATCTGTACCATCTTTGATAATACTTTTGTTCATAAAGAGATTTAACTCCTTTTTCTTGAAGGCAGAAAATTTTTTTTTTTAAAGAACAGTTTCAATAAAATAACAGGCTAGAAATGTATAAAATGCATTGCAGTTTTGTTTAAAATTTGGTTTGAAATAGCCAGATGCAACTATTGTAAAATGCTAGTGCTTTGAGCTTGGGCACTATAGTTAATCATTAAATACAGTTTTCCTGTAGGATTGCCCTACAGAAATGAAAAAATCATAATCATAAGGCCACTGTACATGTAAGTATCTGTTTCCAATCTTTGTGTTCTCTCTAATGGTTAAAACATCACCATTTTACCAGCCATCCTGGGTTTTGTTCCTTCTCAAATAAAATCAAGGCACTTGCCATTTTCCTTAATAAAAATGGGTTTTGCTGTAGCTGCAAGACAAAATCCATATGTTTGCCAAACTGTTTCATCTAGAAATCACCTGCCCAACAAGCATATCAGTCCCCGTTTGCAAACAGTCTTTTAAGGAAGAAAGACTGCTTGGATTTTGTCCAAGAAAATCACAAATCCAGTGGGCTTGATTTTCTTTTTTGTCTGTTGTGCATCTTAGCGCAGGAAAATGTTGAGTAAAATGATTATTTCTGGGAAACAACAATAGATGATCCACAATTAAATCAATTCTTGCTAACAGTAGTTAGCATTCCACAAGAACAACCATGACATAACCCTTGTCATCTAACATTTAGAGTGTTTTCCATGTAAGTGAATGGTTATATAACACCTGTGCAGTCTTAATGCTCTATTCAAATCCTAGAAATATGTCCTGCAAATCCTCATCCTATACACTTACTATTCCTGTAATATATAAATATAAGCCTAGAAAAATAAAGACAATTGATCATAGCACTGTATAACACATATTTCTTCCAGGGCAAAATTTCTTGTTTGCAGCCTGCAGTTAGGGTTGCCTCTTCTTTGTTCTTTGTCTCCGTAAAACTGTGTGCCACTTTTTCAAAGGGGAGTCTGCTCTGGCTGCTGAAGCTGGAGCTGGTGTGTCTTGAGAGTCTCACATCAGGCTGTTCTGCAGTCTGGTAGTCCCACCACCCACAGATTAAAGATTGTCTAAATCCAGGTAATCTCTTTCCTAGATGAGTCATTGTGCACTCTCAGTCTGTGGTTTTCCTTCAATAACAGACAATCAGAATAACTAAGGAATAGGCTGAGCAGATTTAGAATGCTGGGAGTTTTAGCATTTTAGAATGCTAGGAGGTCAATCCAAATTTGGATATCATCAATTCATTTCATAATCCTCTACTGTATGGAGGATATAAATATATATAATACTTCTGTAGCTCTCCAGACTAAATTTCATTAAAGTGTGCATCGGTATAGACACATCTGTGGCTCACAATAAAAGCATTTCATACTGGAGATAAATTTATGATCTGTAAGTATTTTAAGGCTGATTTTAAACATGTCTACAGTAAGTTAGCACTCAGGAACCAGGGAGTATAAGCCAGCATGAGATTTAGAAGTCTGAATCTTAAGTAAGATTGGAGTTTATGTGAAATTTAGATTGAGAGAAGCTGAACCAATACTTTTCAACCCTTGTGTTTTATTTCCTAAGTAAGTTATCATCATACTAATGTACGTGCTTCTGTATAACCAGAGAAGTTTGTTTAGTCTTAGGGCTGCATTATATACAGGTAGCCCTACTGGATCCAACTCTGAGTGCTGTTTGTCTCACAGACGTGGACACCCTCATCCTCTCTTTGGCTCCCAAGGAACTTTTCCTGCTGACGTGCAGGCATACAGCCCTGTCACCCACAGTCCTGCTCCAGCTGCTGGCACTTGGACCCATTCACCCCCACCCACAAACACACACACACACACACACACACACACACAGAGTCAAAAATAATTAGAGATTAAACAGAAAGAGAAGCCAGTTCAGGCTGCACTGATGAGGCACAGGGCATAGGCAGACAACATATCTCTGTCTCACTAAGCCTGAAGAACTTTTGATTTTCCAAATCAGATGTAAAGCGGAAGTCTTGAGCACTCACAGTCTTTAAAGTACTTTGCAGTTCAGTTTTTGTAAGAGTTGTTGCTAATTGCTGTATCCTAGAATTTATTTTAACAAAAGTATCAACTGGTAGAGTGATTTTTCATCTTATCCTTATTAAAAAGTGTCTGTGGTATTAAGAAATATTGAAGAAAGCTCTTGTGAGCAAAGGCTGCTCTTTTCTATTCAAGGTAGCTAAAAATAGAAATAGAAGAATGAGAAATTCTTCAAACATTTGGGAACCTTCAATATATAATGCTCTAGTAGTTTTAGCTCTTCTAGATCTGCCACTTTCCAATAGGCAATTATTTGCTTTTATTTCTGGTAGATCAGTATAGAATGCAGGATGTAATACTACGTGCAAGATTATGTGGCATTCTGTGAACCAAAGACATGGTTTATAATAATCTCATATTGTATGACATTCATTTCTCACTTTAGAGAAAGACTTTATAACTACTTTCATTTTTCTGCTTTGAAAAGCTACTAATTAGCAGCAGTAGCCAAGCAAGATACGCAACATTCACCAATATCTCAGTTGACTATTATGTACTTCGTACTGCATGCACAGTAATGTTATTAACAGTAATGTCTTACACAGATATTATCCCTGAGTGGCAGTTCTGCAGGCGCTTATCTCCTAAGGATAGTGTGCACTTGGCCGCATTATTACTGTTTCCTTGAAATACAATGGTATATATATTGATTTTGTTCTAACAGTATCCAGCCACACTGCTGCATACAGCTGGTGTCATTTTTAGCCTTCCAAAAATAGGACCAAGAGCACTTCCAGAATCAACAACAACATTTGGGCAACATTTGGCAGCCCAACAGCAGGAGCGGGTGATTCTTGTCTCAGTGGGGTGTCTGAGTCTTTCCTGGGTGAGATGTTTGGATTGGCAGTGGTAAAGTTTCAGTGAGGATTGGATGGAGATTCTTGTGCAGTACAGTGATATGCTTGTCACCCTGAAGATGCCAGTCCTATAATTACCAAATAGCTGAATTCAGGTGATATTTCTGCAGATTCCTCTAAAGAAATGGAAAGATAGGATGGTCAACCATGTAAGACCGTAGAACCAGTCAGACCTCACAGAGTCAGTTCTACACTGAAAACGCACAGAGGAGGCTGAAGGGCAGGTAAACTGAGGCAGAAAGAAGGCTACTACTTTGCTAGTGAAAGCATGTAGTCTGAGTCCAAGCCATATTACTACTTGTTCTGCCAGGGTCCCTAAAAACTGCCTTTGTCAGGACTGCCTGGTAATATAGTCCAATGCTACTATTCTGAGAGGAAAACCTGGATAAGGTCTTTGTGCCATACTGCTCAGGGAGGTATTATTGCAAGTTTTCTCCTGATCACACTTGAGAGATGGAAAGACATGGCAGAAATAAGTGCTGATGCAGCAGCTCAGAATGTGGCATTATCTAAGAAAAAATTCTGAGTAGGAGGATCTGTGGTTACCAAAACTTACATGAGTAAGAGATGTTCAGTGCCACATCAGATCAAACCACATAAGGCAGGGGAGCAGCTTCAGAGGAAAAAGATGGGGGAGCATTATATGCTTTCCAGAACATTCTCAGACTATTCACACTTTCCACAACATCACATTTCTTCATTCCTTAGCTGTAAACTTTTCTGTCCAGTCTCCTTGAACATTGCAGACTGCTAGCAACATGGTCCTGATGCTCTTCTCCTCAAACTTGGGAGTCCTCAGCCACTTCTGTGCTATGCAGTCTTTTAGTAGCTCACTAAATATTCCTCTTTTTACACTTTGCTCCTGTCATTTGCCAGATGCTGAATGCCCAATAAGAGTCATGTTATCATCACAAAAGATAGCCAGTAAGATGGGAGGGAGAAGCCTTTGGCAGCCACAGTTTTACACCTTTTATGAGAAGAGACATGCTGATGAACAAATGCCTATTTCAAAAGTTCTAAATGGAGCACAGCAAGGTACACCCTGACATCATTCACCAAAATGCTCCTACTTTGTATTCTTCATGTTTGAAAGGCCAGAACTACCTATTATGAAATGAAAACCGTAGTGATTCTGATGCTGGAGCTACAACAGAGTGCTTTCATGTGCAAAAGTTGCATTTTGTACCCCCTGCAGACATGCACAATGTTTACACCGACATGATGTAAACAGAGTTATAACAACTTTTGAAATTAGAAGGTGTGGTGACCTAAGCTTGTCACCTTTTCAGTGCCTTGTTATTTGTGAGTGCTTAGGCATTCAATAAGCAGAACACCAGCTGGAATACATACAGAAGTATGAGACACCCATGCACACACATACAGAAAACCATCCAGTTGTCCTGCTGAAACGCAAAGCTTTTGTGCTATGAAACCCAAAGGGCCCCTCACCATACTACAGCACTTTACAAGATAATGCATAAATTTCTATGCACTTTTAAGAGAGCACGGATCAAGTTTTGATATTTTTCTAAATATAATAATGATTATAATTTAAAGTCTGTGCTGTACACTGGGCAGACAGGAAAAAGAGGCAACTGTTGTGAATGCAGAGCAACCACAGATCTAGCTCCCCGTAAGCAAGACTTAGTGTAGAACAAGAAGGAAATGGATTCTTTCTAGTGGCCTGGTTAGGTACAGAAAATCTTTAAATGCACAAGCACGAGTGATCTCTCCGTGACGTAAGCAATATTCTAGATAGTAGTGAAAAAGACTCACTGTCTATTGAGAAAGTTAAACAAAATATTTATAGCAAACCCCAAATCTGACCAGATTCCCATCCCAAAACAGGAGTATCATCCAGAAATCTGACAGGTGAACAAGTCTTGTCTGTATTCTTCTTAGAGAGCTTTATATGAGAAGGAGACTGGTTTTTCGGTGATTGTTACCAGTCTCCATTCTGATCCTGGGATCATCTCCGTACTGAAGTATCTCAGTACCCTTTTCAAAAACCACAGGCAGGAGTGTCACACAAGTAAATCCTTTTCCAGCCCCACATAATAAAAAACAAAGAGCTAGAGTGCTACGTTTTCTCTTTTCATTCTTGGGAGACTGCGTTAAATTTTTTCCAGTGGTCCCACATCACAGGGCAGATGTGACTTTGCAAAGCAAACACTGTTTTGAGAGCTTCGTAAAGACCATTGCTATGAAGTTTTTCAAAAGAACAAATCCTCACCTATTCCCAAAAGACAAGGATGCAAGTGGCTTATTGCTCTGTGTAAAACACATTTTGAGGATGAGCAACCCAGCCTGCTGGAAGGAGTCCCTGCAAATGGCAGGGGGTTGAAACTAGATGATCTTTAAGGTCTCTTTCAACCCAAATCATTCTATGATTTTATGATTCTATTAAATTTAGAGTGCTTTCAACCGTGGAGAAGACTTTCCATCAGGAGATGGTGTCTAGTTGGGCCCAGAAGTGTAGAGGCTGCATGAATGAACTACCCAGCCAGTCATGTCAAAACAGCAGGCAGTGCAAATGAACATGAGTGTGTATGAACTTAATGTGCTGTGGAGTTTGCAGTCCTTCAGACAAAGCTCACAAAGGTCTGTAGTTTTTTACCAGGTGATCAGAATTGGGTCATACACATGAGCAGAACCAGCACTCGGGGCTAGCGAGGAGATTCACAGATCCATTTAAACTGATCTAATCCCAGACTACCGTGGTCCTCCCTTCCCTGCATCAGTGTTACCAGCTCCTCCTGTCGTATCCAGTGGTAAACTTGATTGTACACTATGAAATCAAAAGTACACACCACTAACTTCTCCTCTTTAACTTTGTGGGTTAAAACACGTTTAAACCATGGAAACTGATTTAAAAAAACCAACCAACCAAACAAACAAACAAATCCTTAGACTCTAAAGATCTTTTCTCATCTATTTTTCCAAAACAGATACTAAAGCTGTAATACTATATAGCAGAAATTACTTCCATGATGCAAGACTAGAAGACATCTGCACCACTTAATATTTTGTAATCATATTTGAGAATTTGAATAAGACTTTTGTAATAAATGCAAACAGCAAAACCTGATCATAAAGTTTAGAAGACTAGTGGTAAATTTAGAAACCTCTTTGTAATAAAGCAGCTTTAAAGTGACGTAGTTCTGGTTGCCACCAGCAGAATAAAGTGTTTTACAAAGATAAAGGAAAGAAGGTAGATGCTTTTCATTTACCTACGCTTGGAGTAGGTAAATATCAGCTGGGTTTGGATTGAAAGAGTACACTACATGCAGACTGAAATGTCAAGGCTTAAAACAACTTATCATCTGATTATTTTTGCTTTAAATTTGGTAATTAATTCTAAATTAATTCTAAATTCATATTTTTTTAAGAAGCAGTTTAGGCAATTTATAGCTTTTAAGGCATTTTATTATTGAGACAGAAAAGGCTGGTCTTAAATACCAAGACTACCACCCTCTCAAATTTCAGATCATCTTATTTTAATGTCTTCTTTGCAAGCAATAAAAAAAGCCTCTAGGGAAATTATTTTGGCCTCAAGCTTTTGGTGCCCAAAAAGGGTTTGTACAACACTGGTTTAACATTTAGGTCACCCTGTTTGGAGTCAGTATTTGGACATGATGACCCTCGTGTGTTCCTTCCAACCCAGAATGCCTTGCAACTCTATCATCCAAGTCTGTTTTCTGAAATAGACTTCAGGAGTTTACAAAGTTGTGTTGTTGTTTTCTTTTTAACCTGAAATAAATATAATCCTGCTGCTGATTTTAACATATGGAATATTTGGGGTAGACATTATACGCGTACATTTTTTCCAGATATAGAATTACTGGAAAAGTTTAGTGAAAATTTTATTAAATATGATATCCTTGGACTAGAGATGAATCATGTTTTCTGATAAAACTAGTAAATTGAGGCTGCAAAACCCCAGGAGCATTAGGAAGGCTGTGCTAATAATAAATTGTTTTGACTGCAGTTGATGTCTTAGTATTCATATAAATAAATTAATTAATAAGAGAGCCCACTTAGATGATAGCAAAACCAATTAATGCATCATTTTACATGTAATTAGGAAAATGCCAGTCATCGAAAAAATAACTGGCAAGTGTCCTGCATCAGAGCTTTAGCAGTTCACACATGGCTTAGTTAACATTTACTTCTAACAGTCTACTGGACCAGTTTCCATGACCCCCACATACATTAAGGATAAGTGTAGTTAAATAATAGCTTTAGCTATCACTGCTGATAAAACTACAGAACTTATCTCCATTCTTTCAAGCAACAGCTCATGTTCTTTTCATTGGAGAAGCATAACTCAAAAGAAAGATTTGCTCTGGGAATATTTAAAGCATCTGTACTTAACAAGTTAGATCTCTTTTTCTTTACTTTACCAGTACTATAATTATCAGGGCATCAGATACTGTTTATGCTACTGAAATATTAGACTTGTTCTGATGTAGATTATTTTAGTATGGTTTGAACTTTTCAATAAAAGTAAGGGAGAAGATCTATCCCCACCGAAATGCTGTTGTCAACTGTCATGATTTCTTGCCAAAGTAAATCAATTCACCACCTCTTGAAGGTGTTACACACTGAACTGACAGTCACAGGGATTTGCTGAACACAGCAGTGTGGACAAAGCCTTTATCTGTGCCGTGGAGACTACACAGCTTTACTTCAGTGTTGCCACACTAGAGTCCAAAGTTTCAGGAGTAATCCAAAGTAGCTTCTGATTGTAGTACTTCATTAAGTACAAACCATCAATTATATGCAGTACAGGGGCTAGCAAGATGCTTCCAGGCCTTTGCTCCCTTGCTTCAACAAGGGCTGAATATTAAATATTTTTGCTAACTGACAGTGTCAGTGACATGGGAAATGTCAGCAGAACAATTACACATTGTATTTTGAATGATATCTATAAAATAAGGCCTGGTTTTCCGCGGGAGAGGATAGAGCAGACAAGCACGAGAACATAGTTTATTTTTTGCTTGGAAGTCCATGAAACCCAAACAGTTTATTATTGTTGTCTCTTTCAAAAGACATAAGGGCACCCTTCAACCATACAATATCAGAACTGGAGGATAATAACTAGGAAGAATTCATTGTCAATAAAAACTGCAGTAAAACCCCTGTTTTGTTACTGCTTGCTTACGTTGAATAAGGCTGTTAGCTCCAACAGTGTTCTATGATACTTTTTACTGTGCCAAAATTCTGTAAACTTTAGTCACTCTTTGACTGAATCAAAACCAATAATACAATTCTTTTTCTTTATCCTACCAAATGGGGAACAATAGCCAGTTATTTCCAAAAACTCCTACTGTAAATAAGATGATATAACAGCATTGCATGCACACACACAAACACCAGCAGCTGGAGGTATATTCAGGGGTCTGTTTTCTGAAATTTGCTGTCTGTACAGCAAAGAAGGATGAGGTGATTGTGAAACAGTTCTTAAACTAACCCAGTTTAGAGCTCAGTATTTTAAAGTAATGCAGAATTAGCTGTGGCTTCTTTCCTTTTTTGCTATCCTAGCAGGGACATACATTATTGAGGTATTGGTGAAAAGCTGTTAATCTCTTCGGAGCAGTTTGGTGTCAAGACTTTTATGACAAGAGAACCTAAGAGTCAAAACTGGAAATACAGCTCGTTATTTCCTCTCAGTAAAACTAGATTTGCAGACAGCTTTGTGAAACAAAATTGACAATATAGTTGAAAATATATATGTCTACAAACATTTCTTAAACTGATAGAATAAGAGTGATAGAAGTATTGTTTATGGTAGCCTTTGAAACTTCTTAGTAGTCACTATGCTACCCTTTGATTGCCTTGAATAAATTTTTAATTATACAAGTAATAACAGTTCACATTGATTATTTTTAGCCCTTTAAGATACAGCTGAGTTTTAGATGCTTCATAAACTTTAAGACTGTAAAGATACATTCAGCCATCTAATCTTAATATCTGTGTATCCCTGGAAATTAAGAACACAGACTACCCTTAGTTGATGTAGGACAAGGCAACATGAAGGACAAAACAATCCTGAGGTGGTCAGATTTTTCAATGGAAAAAAAGCCCCAAACTTGTCCTGTGCCGTGCTCTAGACACAGCCTTGCATGGTACTGGACTGGCATGAGCTCTGATGGGACATCTGAGCTCCAGCACTGCAGCAGCTCAGACCTCATGCTGTGGCAGGAGGAGGACTAGAGATTTCCAGAGAGTAGAAAGATATTTAAAGGAATGACTCCAACTTTTTTAGACATCCATAACATTAGCCTTATATCACAGGTTTACTCCAACTTGATTGTTGAGCCTGTGCTGACTTGCAGCCCCAAGGCACAGGCACAGACACAGATTCAAGGAGAAATATTGACTCTGTGGCACAGAGTTGGAGCATCCAGGCAAGGATCCTGTGACTTGAGCAAAGGCCTCTGTTTCTGGGGCTGTGTATGAAATTTGCATGAAAAATTATTGAATAAAAGCATGAGTCATGCAGTGAAATGCATGTTTAGGAAGCAGAAAATATGTGTGAGATTCCCAAACAGTCAAGCGACCCGTCCTGTCTAAGTGCCCATCCTCTCTGCGTGCCCATCCTCTCTGAGTGCTTTAACCAATATATGGAAAAAGCGTAAGCCTCCTCTGGTCATATCTAAAATGACTCTGAGGCATTCCTTTGTACCAAAAATACAGGAGGGGTGGCAGGAGGAGGACTAGAGATTTTGAGGGTGTTATTAGAGATTCTAAACTCCCAACTACACTTAGGCAAGAAGATATGAGAAAAGAAACATCTGGCTGCACTTATAAGGAAGACAAGATTTGCAAGTGTAATGTGAGAAATTCCAAATGCCAGAGGCTTAAATAATTCAAGTTGCCTAGTAATGCTGATTTCCCCCTTCACCCCTTACCTATTGCTAAAGACTATCTCATCCACATCAAAATGGTAATGAAACCTGTCTGCTCACTGGAGCCCAACAACTTAATGTAAGTGCTGTAGGACGATTTCGGCCCTGACTTTATATTAAAGTGGCCGTGAATACGTTCTCTTCCATTGACTGTTTGAGACCAGGGAGTAACAAGTTGCCAAGAAGCAGTAGGATGTGTCTGAAACACTGACTGCCTAAGTGACTGCCCCAGCCATTTCCACTGCAAACATGTAAATGGAGCCCCATGAGACTCATCCCAAGCCTGTAGACTGAATCTGTGTGCACTGAATTTGGATCTGATGAACACTCAGTTTTCAGAAGGCTGAGCGTCAATGAACAGCAGCGGCAATATCACCCTCAGAAGAACAGAGAAACCACAGTATCAGCCATTGCCCAGGGCTCCGGGATCACTAAGACATGAATGAAATGTAATATCTGGAGGATCCCAGAGGCAAGTGTAACCTGCAGGAAATTGTACTTTTCCTCATTCAGCCCTTACCGGACATTCCTACCAATATGATTGGTAAGAACTGCTGCAAATACAGAGATCAGTGCATCTCTAACAATGACGAAGACTCACTCACTCAGCATCTGAAGTTTCAGTCAGACTCATTGTGAAAAACAGCCATGGTGATTGAAGGTATCCTGCCTGCGGTGCCAGTGATTGCCCTCTGTGTAGCTAAACTGGTGTACAGGAGTACCCAAATGGCTGAGGTTTGACAGCTTTCCAGCTGAGAAACAATAAACCTGGAAATCATGCTTCACATCAGGGCCGCTCTTTCCAAAACAACTGTTTGTCTACATCCTTATTTAAGTTGGTCACTAGTCCAATAGATATTTTGAGCCAAACTCTTACCAAGTGAGTAAAAGCACTAAGTCACGTGCTGAGATAAAATCCTAAAGTCGCTCCACAGGTACTTTGATGCTTTGCAATTGTGCGTTCTGTAAGGCCGAAGCCTGTAACCCTGTGTGTTTCCAGCCGAACCTGTTTCTATTATAACATTTTAGACCTGCTTGTATTATATACTGCGTTGGCAATATTTAGCTACTGTAGGAGCAATAAATCTTACCATAATCTTCCACATAATCAGTGTCATACTTCTCATGCCTCACTGAGTCCTGTCTCTACTACTGTGCCACACCCTGACTGATGAACCATGTATACCGGAGTATGTTTTCTCATGTTCAGCCAGTGTATAAGTAAATACAAATAACGTACAATGTCTATGGCTGTTTGGGCTTTGCATTTGCTTAAAATTATTAGCACTTTAACAGTGAAATTATAGCACTCTACTTTAGCCACATGCAGAAGAATTTCTCACCTCTTTTGGTGTTGTATTGCTTCAGTCTGACTGTCTGCAATGCAAAGACCTACAGTCAGAAAATATTTATTTATAAACTGTGTAGGTTTAGGAGCCACAGAATGAGTGAAACAAAGCTAAATTGGTGAACTCTTACATTTTCCCACATAAATTGTAACTGCTTAGACTGAATCACAAAGCTGATTTCTTTTAGCTCTTTTGGAAAAGAAGTTTAACTTCATTAATGCACTATAGAAGCATAGCACAACTGTGATGTGACTGGTTTGATGCACAGTATCTACTCATCTTCAACCCATAGAAAGATGTTTGCTTGCCCTCGAGATCCTCACTTCAGCCCCTCTCCTGGAGAAAGTGTTTAAGCTGAGATCAGTCCTTTTCAGACGTATCACTACTGACATGTGCTCCCATCCAAACAACATTCCCACCCCATTTTGTAGTGGGTGGCAGTCTGAAGGTTCGAGGCATACCCCAAAATCCCTGCTCTGCCTAATCTGAAGCACGGATTTAAGAGCATTTTCATGTGTCCTGTGTGCTGACCAAGAGGCTCCGAGGTGACCCACAGTGACATTGGGAGGTTCCTCTTCACATAAATAATTCAGAAATCCTGAAAAGCACAAATTACATCCATCAATAAGAATGTAGGCCCACTAATTGATACACTCTCTAAGGATACAATCTTACTAGATCCTTAGACCACAAAACTTACACCTTTGTCTTTAGAACAAATGTTTATACACATATAGGTCCTTTGGAGTGGAGTTTTCTTCATGGCATCATAAATTTGCATAGCTGGAGGAAGCAGTTGTCTGAAGTGGGCTTGTGAATCTTTTTACTTATGTCATGATTACGTATTATCCCAACAAAATAGGAATTTACAGATATTCAAACTTTCCAGTTTCCTGTCTCCATTGTGTAGGTAGAGATTATTGATTATCTTTCGATACATGGTTTCAACTAACATTCTGTATCAGATGTGGAGTGGTTACATGACTTCTTCATCTGGATATGATGAGGAGACAGCAGCACATAGGCAGTGGGCAGAAATTACTGGTTTGGTGTGGTAATGTTGTAAGAAATGGGCGGCACATGCCCTAAATATCAATGAACAAAATAAATGCATTTACCATGTGGGGACATCTGTTTCGAATTAAAAGTGCATTACTTAGTTCATCCTTGAGAACATCTTGAACATAAAGGGTCTGAATCAATGGATGCCAAATTAGTTAAACTGTTGCTTCTAGGTTATAAAATAGTCCTATGGGACAGGCTGTTTTGGTTTTACCATCTAGCTCAATTACACCCACCTCACCTGGCTTCATACACCAACATAATTCCTTAACACAAAAATCTGTTACTGACTGGAGCTGTCATTATTTAATCAATAGTACAAACCAAAAAATGTGCATTGTGAAACGTGTTAAAACTTGATTATTCTTCACTGTATTCATATTTGTGCGATGAATAAACTGGAGGAGTACTGTCGGTGGTTAGTAACATATGAGTCAGCAATTCTCAATCTGCTAAAACAGCAATCCAGAAGCACTGGGCGACAGCAGGCACTGCTTAGCAGTGGTACTCCACTCCATAACTCAGTGATGTCTAAAAGAATTCAGTATCTCTTACCGGCAGGTGCATGATTCATCCTGCTCAGGGATGTCTTGCCCAGCTTGCTGCAGGAGGAGGGAAGAGTGAGTGTAGGAGAGACGGCCGTGCCCCCAGTCAGCCCACAACTGTTTGTCTCCAGCACAAGCCGAACAAAACCCAAAGGTGTCTTTGCCTGAGCAGGTCAGACTTCATTCTTGTGCTTCAAACATATACCCTTGCTTTACTCTTTCAAAACATTGATGAGCTGCCAACAGTCTACTAACTATTCGTAATGCAGCAAGCTCTGGTTTTCCCAGTCTCACAGTGACCATCTGAAAAGCGGCCTCCGGGCCGAAACTGGTTGTGCACAGGCACCTGTGTTTACCAATGAGGGAACTTCGTTCGTTTCAGGATTTTCTTGTATGTCTTCCCAGTAACTCTCACTCCTCTACCTGGCTGATTCATCCTACTGATGGAACGGCAGGAGAATTCAAAAATTTCATTGAGGTTCTTGCTTCTTTGCTGCCTGATCACCATTTCTGGATATGGCTTGTAGGTCTTTTTGAGGCTGGGCTGTCTCAGACATGTGGCCGTGCCTGATGATGGTACATTTCTCAGAGACTGGCCAAGACCCTTCTCAGCGAGATGTGCAACCCTGACTTTGGGCATGATTGAGTCAGTGCTTGACAAAATCTTGCATTGACAAAACATGGCTGAAAAATCTAACTTTGAATGCAAGTTGTAATATATAATAAGAGCAATTAAAGCGTGTGAACAAAATTCAAGTAATATTTTATAACACTTTTTGTGTACTGGAGGTGTAAGAGCTGTGCAGACAATTTACTCATGGGAAGAACATGTAAATGCCATGTATCCACATGGTTCCACATGGGAGCCCCAACCCATGTCATAGTTCAGCTATACAGACTCAGTTAAGGATATGCATCACTTTCTAGATGTTGCCCAGGCCAAAAAGATTTCTGGATCTATCCCTTGGGAACAACAGAAAGCAGCTTTGTCAAACATTAGCACCTTTGAGGCTCTGCCAGCTGAACCACTTATAAAATGTCACCAAGCATTTTTCCATCAGAGTAGACTTGGTAAGTTGCTATTTTCAGTTAGCATTAACCATTTCTTGTAAGGTCACTACAACTGACTGCTGGTTCGGCTCTCTGAACTGGTTTGTGGTTCTAAATCAAGAGCGGAGTAAGCAAATAATAAAACCTTGTATCCATCCTTCTCAGCAATTAGTGGATCAGCATCGGTTTTTTGAGTATTCCACATCTTACTAGTATTATTTACCAGAAATCTTGAAGAGTAACCTTTCAAAAAGCAGAGCTGTAAATGCCTTCTTTTTTTCAAGCAAAATGATTTGAGGGAAAGGAGATAGGTACGTCTCTCATTTTTTTTTTGGAGGTGGAATAGTTACTACTCACAGTTTGGGTTTCTGGCCTAACTTTACAAACCAATGCTCCATTAAGATAGAAATGCATTGAAACAAGGATCAATGTACACCATGATAAATCTACAGATATGATTCCACCATCTATTTTCACACAATTGGCCAGGGAGTTGGTTAAAGACACTGATCTGTCCAAACCCACCATATGAAAAAATAGATGTTTTCAGTTTAGCCTGCACTGCTGATGCACGACCACATGAATGGCTGCAGAGAAGAGGGCTGGATTATGACTTTAGGCTAGTGGGGAATTGCAGTGCAGGCCTACAGTGCCCGAGGTCTCTGTATTTCCTGGTGACAAGAGCTGGAGTCCTCTGCTAAGCCAGCAAACAGTGACATGATCAACAGTACTCATGGCCCTGGTGAGAAATTTGTACTTTAGGGAGAAAAGAAAAGTCAGTGTGATATCACTTACAAGATGAAATTACTTTTTTCTTTAGTCTTCTGAAGCAGTGTCTGTGTCATACTGAACATCTTCAGTCTTATTGCTTTCTTTTTGTTACATGAAATTTCATTTTTGTGATCCATAAATTTTTAGCCTTTTCTTGATTCTTTTCCTGTTCTCACTGTCCAGTAACATTGTATTTTTATTTGATACAATTTTCTTCAAGGATAATATAAAAAGTTTTGATTTTACAGGGCCTTCATTTCCAGAAGGTTTTCAAAAAGAAAAAGAAGGCATTTACATCTAAGTGTATTTTTTCATCCCTTGTGCACTGTTGCCAGTGGTAGCAAGAATGGAGTCTCATTTACATTACTATTGAAACGCAGTCAAATTAACCTTCTTCCTTTCAAATTGCCAAATAACTTGCACACCTGTAATAGAGAGAACTTGGTACTTGTATTGAATGTTGCTGTTGAAGTGGGATAAATAATTTTTCCAGTAGTACTGCAGATAGTACAGATGAAAATATTTTTAAAATTCATATAGTAAGAACCTGAATATTAGGAATGGCATATTTCATCAGAAGCACAGGTATTAAGGAAAGAGTTTATTTTTTATAATATTCTTCAGAGCTAATTCTTGCAGCAGAGAGATTTGTCTGCTTGGTAAGCTCAACAGATGGGCTTGTTCAGAACCCTTGAAACTTCCCTTAACTCTGATGAAAGTTTAGAAGGTCTGTTTGGCTTGTTTCCCTTTATCTACAGCTGACCAATGGATGTGCATGTTTTCTTCCTAGATCTTCTAATATATAGCCTTTCTCCTAGGTGATATAGGTTTTCTCTTGCATCTGCTGTTTGTTTGCATGTCTCCTGATCTTGTAGCTGCACGTGTCTTACTCTACAGTAGCATAGGAATGAGAACTGGTATGTTGGCTTTAAGATTTGCTCCTTCACTGATATTGGAAATTTTTTTCCCTTTCTTTCAAGGCATCTCTGCACAATGGTTCATGCTAGCATAAATGCCTGATAAATGACAGCCATATGTTGGCATTTTCTTCGAGGGATGGGGAAGGTGACAGAAGTGCTGCCTCAGAGTCTTTCCCTAAATGTTATTGAAAAGGCTTGTGGACAACTGATGTTCTTTTCATGATAACTCAGCACTGGATCTGAGATTACATATTCTGCCTTCAATAAGTTTTCTTGAATATATTTTTAATTCTTTTAAAAATAGGTTGGTAGTAAGTGGGAAGAAAATAATAAAGTCTCTGTAATGCATTTGAAGATGAAGCCAAATTAAGGGAGCATAAAATTGCACATGGGATACTTTGCTTATATCTTTGGTATGCACCAGCTCCTACTCGTCAAACTTGTAACTTTGAGACCTGGCCCAGTACGAAATGTGCCACACAGCTGTGATGTATAGATGTGCACACATCACACGCTTTACACATTCCTTTAGTACTAAGATGTACTAAAATTAACCATAACTCTGACCTCGGTGAAATCTTCATAGAGCCCTGTCAAAAGCTGTGCTATTTGTAGTCTGCGCTGCCGTAGGCTCTCTCATAGGTCAACATGGGAGGTAAATATGATAACTCGCTCATCATGTTTAGAGTGTTTTGATATATTGGCTTATTCATTTAGAAGTGTCACTTCAAGATTACGGCAGCTGTGAACAAGCTGTGGGGTAATTTGGTGCACGTGCAGTATGGATCTGCCAGCACAGGCATGCTGGTCAGGAACCCCATCTCTTGCTATTCTGTTACCAGCTGAGCTGAAATCTGTACCATTGATAGGTCTTTAGCCTGATCTGATCAAAACCCGAGATTTTTATCCTTCAATTTTGAAGAATTTTGTAGTAAATAGAAGTGTTGTCCTGTCACGTCCTAGGGAAAAGTGATTTTCATTGATTTCATGACTTAATTTCATTAACCAGGGCTAGTTAAGTCCTAATTATAGTTATTCACCCCAGGTGTATGAAGAAATGGGTCCCAGTGATTGGCTATATTACTAACAAACAGGGATCACTCACACTTAGAACTGTTCTGAATTTGACTTCAAGGTATGCTGTAAATTGCTGTCTCTAAAAGGTTACAGTTATTGGATTTTTGTTGTTCTAAGACTTGATTGAGGAATATAAGTAGTCACAGGTTTCACCACACTAAACACAGGCAACCCTTTGCTGGATAGTCTTTTGATGCTACCATAATAAATAGAATCATTCTTGAAGGCAAATATCAGCATCCATGCTCAGAACTTGTTGTCTTCATAACACTGCTAGAAGACTGGTGTGCTCTTTTTCTGGTTGCTTTATCTATAGCAGATGCGAGTAACTGAAATCACTTTTGAGAAGCATTTCAAAGTATTTATGTTTCATGCCCCTTAATGCATATAATCTGATTTTTCTTTAAAACAGCCTCTCAACTATCATCACTTCCCTCAATAAAGTGTGCAGTCTTTCACTTCCATGTGCAAGTGGCCATTTTGCTGTAGAACTAGCCACCCAGGGCTAAATGTGCATATTGTGCACAGCTAGAGTTCACTTGACACTTTTTGAAGTGTTGATATTGGCCTGTTTGCTTTAGAAGAATTGTTCTAGGGTGTTAGTCTTCTTATAGGATGAAGAAGCGATCTTTCCAACATTTTAATGTATCTCTCTCCTTGTACACTGCTTGGTTGATAAGGGAAGTATCTTTCTGCTTTGCACTCGGTTTTATCTTTCAAGTTTTTGGAGACTTTCTTTCTGCCCTACTCTTTGCAAGGAAGTAAGAAGTGTGACAGAAAGGTGTGATTTTTAATTTACACCAGAGTTCTCAACAAATAATGACTTTTCACACCCTGTTCTTGTTGCTTAGCCTGGGGGAGGAGTTGTATGGCTACTGTTGTCACATCAAATTAAATCCACTCATGTAATTCGGAAAGGCATTCCTCTTAAACTTAACCCTTCTAAGTTGCTGAAGTCGACAGGCATAAGATTGTAGGCTGAAGTGTGTGTCTTTTGGAGGGTCTCTGCTGTTGAAAGATGATGATGGAAATGTTTTTATTCAAGGAGTTTTTTTTTTTTTTTTTTTTTTTTTTTGTTTTCTTTTGAGCACAGATGCTGGTGAAGTTTGTGAGGGTGAATCCTTGTGTTAGCCTGGAGTTTGCTGCATGCTCAGGGTATGGAAGGAAATGTTTGGCCAACAATGCCAGACACTTGTATACTTATCTGAAAAACTGACTCCAATAGTGTCGTTTTGCAGTGGATTACTGGCATGGTCATGGTGCTCCTTTAGGTAGTAGACCTAAAACACATTAATAAGAAAATTCCCCTCAGAGCCAGTTTTCTGCTGCTGAGAAATTTGCAGTGTGGAACAAGCTGTGTCTTTATAAGTAATCTTCCTCTGGGGAGGTCGCAGTTGGTTTCGGGATGTGTTGCACCCCCTCGTCATCCAAGTGAGTCCTTCAGGCAAGGGGCACAAGGTATGTGCAGGATTTACCCAGAGGGTGGATGCACGCATCCCAGCTGCCTCAGAGACTCAACCTACCCAGGGTGCCCACTGCATCCTCCTAGGTACCACTGGAGCCTGGAGAAAGGAACCAGCAAATAACTGGAGTAGCAGTATCCTCCCTTTCACCTTTATTGTTCCTAGCTGTTGGTAATTCAGGGTTAAGTATTTGCTGGGTACTTGCCCTGCGAGGTGGTGCAGAGAGGGTTAAGATCCTTGATTGACTATAAGCATGTATGTGACATACTGTTATCTGATGGTAGGGTGGTTTGTTTTTTCTTTCTTTCTGTAAAATGTCAGCCATTTCCTGATGAGCCTGATGGTGGTGGTGAATTTCACACCTTTTTTCTTCTCTGCGTGGAAACCTGGGTGTTAATGGTACTGGAGCAGGTCATGTTTTATAAGGAATGAGGCTGCCTCAGAACAGAGGGAAACCAGGGACGGGAGAGGAGGTGAGGAAAGGGATCCAAGGAAACTGCCACTTACAAGAGGTATTAGCTGGATTATTTTACAGTATTTTTATTCAGAGCATGTAGAGATATTATTTGCTAAGTGCATTTTTTTGCTATGAAATGTTGGAGTTTGGCTTAGAGTTCAGCATAAAAATAATCCTTTCATTTCACAGGGAAATTTAGCATTGCAAAAACTGAAGATGGAAAATTGGTCTGTTGAGCAAGTCTGCAACTGGTTGAAACAGAGAAATTTAGGAGAACTAGTTCCTAAATTCCGTGGTAAGCATTTTTGTTGTTTGGGGGGTGGTGTTGGTGTTTGTTTAGTATATCTTGCTATGCATTTAATTGGCACTGCCTACCTTGTTTTGGTTTGGGGCATGTGTGTATATGCTAACTTCAGACTTTTATAGAAATTTATTAGGGTGAGAACTGACATAGATCTGATAAATCAACATAAGTGTACAGATTTATTACAAAGTCTGAGAAATCCTGGGGGACGAGATTAAGCCTGTATATAAATAGAGACACCTCAAGTCAGAGCTGGCAGTTTAAAAGTCTTGACAGGGCCTATTTTGTGTTGTATAAATCTTTTGAAATAATGCAAATGTAGTGTGTAAATGTTTTATGTCTGAGTATATAAACACTCTACAGAAGAGTGCACAGGAAACTGTTATGTGAACAGCCTATTTCTTGTGTACTCTGTTAAAAAGCTTGATTTCCTTCATCAGCAAGTAACAGTCTCCTGCAGTTCAAGCAAGGCCTGATTTAAAGCACTAAAATAATCACCTCACTGCTTCTGTTGTGTTTCGAACCTGGCTTTTTGTCAGGGGAAGATATCTGGTCAGTGGTTAGGACTTCTGGCACTGCTTGGGAAAGGATGGTGGCAGCTGAAGATGACTGTCAGCAGTACAAAGCATCCTTCCCTTTGACTTGCCTTCCATCATCATGTTTTTAGGCATATAGAATGTAGCTGGAACTATGAAGCTATTTTACCGTAATTCTTTTATCCCCTTCAATCTGCAGAAGAAGAAGTAAGTGGAGCAGCTCTTCTGGCTCTTAATGATCGTATGGTGCAGCAGCTGGTGAAGAAGATTGGGCATCAGGCAGTGCTGATGGACCTGATTAAAAAATACCAGCAACAGAAGAGTGGGCTGGAATCCCTGACATACTGTTGTGAAACAGCTTCTCAAAAATTTCCGCAAGTAATCAGTGGGTGAGTTTGTTCATGGCACAGCTAATATCAGTCTGGGTATAGTTGTGTTCTTTTCATGGCATTTTAAAACTGGCATTTACTAGCTCTTCAGCTGTACCTGGTTTTTCTATATTGAGTATCTGTAACAAATGTGAAATGTAAAATTAGATTATTACCTTGTGTTTTTAAGCCGGGCGTCAACATTTCTGAACCACACCATTAATTAATTTAAACTTCCTTCATATCCAGTTCTAGGACCTAGTTTTCATTTGGATGAAGCACTGTCAAACTTTCATTATAGCTAAGATTTTCTCTATTTACAATATTAAGCTTTTGAAGAATTTACTTTTAAATGCTTGCAAGTCTTGGAATAAAATAATGATTTAGCCAGAGATAGTATTTGTGTCACAGGTGTATTGAAAGTCAGTTTATCAAAGGAAACTCTGGATTTGGTCCAGATGTAAGCATTTAATAATCCCACAATGGGATTATTTAAATTTATTGTGAAACTAGGTAGATTTTTAGAAAAGAGATTCCAGGCAGATTGTCCTCAATGGTTGTGTTCTGGCTCGTGGTTGAGCAGGTTTTCTTTGTTTGTTTGGGGTTTCTTAGGGGAGGGAGGAGGGGGCAGAGTTTGTGGGGTGTTTTCGTTGAGGGTATTCAGGTGAGGGGTTTGTTGATTCTCCCATCCTTTCTCTCCATTCTGATCTGTTATAAGTCTTGCAGGGTTATGTTTTTCCGAATGTCTTGGCTGAGGAGAGAAATCCTGTCCTCTGAGTGGTCTCTTCTAAACCCAACAACTCCGGCCGTAGAGAATGGCTTGCCATGCGTGCAAAATGCATTTTTTTTCAAAGGAAAGGACTCTAGCACTAAGGCTGCATTAGTCACAGTAGGATTAATCCCAGAGGATTAGAACTGCAGAGCATTTGCCTTCATCCAAAAGGAGTCCAGGCTGTGCACCCTGAGGTATTTAACAGCGCAAACAAAAGCATCATAAACACTGATGACTGAGTTATTTCCAAACAACTGGAGCTCATGAGCCAAACTAAACCACACGTGCAGATACATCCCCTTGTGGAAGTATTTGTGAAACTCCTTAGGTAAATGCTCCTGCACCATTGGAGAGAAGGAGATTGCAGGAAGAAGACTGTGTCACTGCATGTATGATTTATCATAGGCCTGAAGTATGCAATCACAGCCAGTCTCAGTTCTCTGCACCAAAGGCCTGCCTATTGGATTTATAAGAATCTCCTTCTTTTGGGGTAGAGTAGGTGCCTGCTGTGAAGAAGACTGCTGTGTGTAGGTCCTGTACTTCATCCAAAGCATGGTGGATATACCATGATTTCAGCGGGGAGTTCGGAAGAAAACATGTCCTTATGCTTAGGGCAGTTAGAATGTTGCTGTGGATATTTAGCTTTCATCCTTGACTTTGTCAGGGGTGTTCAAATAGACTCTGTCTCGGATGTGACTGTTTCCCATGTGCTTCTCAGCTCTTGCAGGGCAAGCCATGCTGTCCCACAAAGAGCATGCAGTTGCAGTAGCGTGAGGGCAGCAGTTTTGCTGCGAAGTTCTGCAGACTCCAAAAAAAAATTAAATACTTAAAATATCAAAAGTTAGCGAGTATAATTTACTTTAAAATCTTTTCCTACCTAGTCTCCTTCCTGGAAAATAAGGTGCTGACATCCTTCTATTTACAGGGAAGTTGAGTAAATAAGGTGCTGATCTCGAAATATTTTCTGTGTCAGCAAGAATGACAGAATGAAATCCAAGTATGTTTAAGATGCATTCAGTCATGTATATTAGGATGAGTAAGAAGTCAATATATTCTGTGCAGTTTGGGGTATAAATTTGTGGAAAAGCACCTATAATGAAAAGAGTATTTTGTTACAAAACTAAAAGCTGTGTCCTTATATGCAGATAGCTGTGACTCTCTTTTTTAGCGCTGCAGTTCTTGTCTTAGTGGTGTAGTTCAAAATTATTTTTGTCGGTTCAGTACATCTTGAACAAAATCCTGTAAGAATAATTTATTTTGATCTAGTTCAAGGACTCATGACCAAAGTATAGGAGACACTGTTTTGAACAAATGTAAAATTTATAGTTCTAATTGTTCACAATATACGTGAACTCACATTTCCTGCATTGCTCAGTGATGTTAGGCTGAATCGCAGTGAATAGAGAAACTACGATAAGGTTTGCAGTTAGTATCATCCACAGCCGGGTGTGTGGTCCCCCTGTGGTGCCAGGGAACCACTGGGCATGCTCCTAGCTCCTATCGTGCAGTGCTTGAGCCCAGGTGAAAAACAACCATCTTTTCTGTTTTGCAGAATTATTTCTCAGTTCGGCCAGTTCCCAGAACTTGCTCACCCTGCCAGGACCAGTGACAGGGTGGAGAGGGCATTGCTCAGGGCAGGGAAAAAAGCATCATCATCACAATCTCTTTCTGGGTCAGCTGAAGTCACTGTGGAGCTGCCAAGAGCTGTCAGCAGTATTTCCCTGTAGTATTTCTCATATGAATGCTATCCCCAGTGCTTTTTGGTGCACTCCTGGCTGCCACCTCTTTATTCTGGTGTCCTTAGCTCATCCTCTGACTGTGCATGAATTGTGCTGAGCTCTCCTCCCTGCTAGAAACAGAAACAAAGCCCTCCGTTGAACATGGAATTTAGAGTGCGATAGGTGAACACTTTCTGTGTGGAAGTAATAGGTTTGTGAAAGGACTCTGAATGTGGCTTACACCTCCAGCAGTTTGGATTAGGACACAGAAATAGCATCTTATGTCTGTCACTGGTTCAGTGGAAGTGTTCTCAGTCATTCAGTAGAAATGTGCTCGTGTGTGTATGAGGAGCTCACACACAGACATTACCAGGTAAGTGTTAAGATGCCTTTCACTTTCACAATCAATTGTTTCTAAGAGTCACACAGAGAATATACTAAGCGGGTTTTTTGTTTGTGTCATTGAACTGCATGGCTGAAATACATTGTTTCATGGAAAGGCAGAACTCCCCTTACAAATTTGGCAAACTTTAATGTCATTTCCAATAACAACCTTTTCTGTGTTGAGTGCAACTGAGGCTGGAACAGTTTCTAGAGCATCTTTAGAGTTCAAATGTTCTGAAGAGATGAGGTTTAGGAAAAAAAAGTGTTTTGTGATTTCCACAAATTCTTGGCAGCATAACAATATCCCATATCTTAGCTCTGCCTTTCCCCTGGTATGGGGTAAAACTGCTGATGTTGGCTTCTACCAACACATCTACCAGAAGAAGAAATAACGGGAATATGAGGAGGGAGAGAAGTGGACACAAAAGTTAAATGGAAAGCAGTAATTTGGACTGGCTCATAGCAAAGTGGGTAGCTAGAGGTTTTGTTGCTAGTGATGAGCTAGAGCTGGAGCAAATAGCCAGGAGCAGTGAACTGTAACACCAGGTAGCATTTGGAGACCTTCTAGAGTGGCTGGAGTAACGCAAAGCTGACCTAAAGCTTTTGACTTAACCTCCAGAAAAACCAACTTTTTAAGATTCTAGTTAAATAGAAACATGTTGAAATACTGTGTAATTAACTCTTTCAGCCCACCCCTTGCATGTTGTAATGATTGGTTTTTCCCAGAGATTAGGAGATGCCAGGTTATGAAGATGGAAGTTACCCTGCGACTCTGAGAAGGCTGATTTTCTTGGAGTTTGTAACTGTGTAGAAATTAGAATATTAGCAGGCAGTAGTATTTACATTTGTCCTTTTAATACATCGGTTTGGTAATTGAACTGAGAGATTAATTAAGAGACATCAGCATCATGTAAAACCATGACTATTCAATATGTTAATTTTTCTCCTTTTCTATTTCTGCCACTTGTATTTTAGAACCCTAAAAGTCCTCTTTCCTATAAGCTGCACAAGACCTGACTGAATTTTTTTTCCTTCTTCTTTCAGGGCTACTGGCAGACAGATGTTAGATTCTTCTGGTCCTGTGGGACAGAAGAAATATCTGTGTTCAACTGAAAATGAAAAAGGACTAATTGATCATAGAGTGCTAAAGCAAAAGTGAGTTTATAATATAGTCATTAAATTTTCCTTACCTTTTGAAAATTACATAAACACTTCTTCTTGCTTCATTTATACTTTACAAAAAGTGATCTTATTTACTGGAGATGAGGTTCAGGTATATCCAGATGTTTTTAGAAAACAACAAGGACAGAAATTTATTAGGATTTGACTAAATGAAATAGCCTGATGGTGTGTTTCTATCCTCAGTCCTTGCTCACTGTTCCATGTTACCTCATGCAGAGGGCAAGATACGGGTTTCTCTTTATTTATCTGATTTTTAAAAATCATATTTTACAGATGTGTTTTCAACAGCAATCTGGCAAATTAGTCATTACAGAGTGGACTATGGTTATTCTATAAATTTTGTGCTTCAAGCATTTTAAATATAGCACTTGGGAAGGTAGGCATGCTGATTCCATTTGCACACTCATTTTCCTTGGTAATCAAAATAAGCCTGCCCAGAAACTGGAGGCAAGACAAGGTGATGGGTTTTTTTTTTTTGTTTTTTTTTCTCCTACCCATGATTTTCATCTTTGAGGTGGGCAGTCAGTGTTGAAAGAGAGTCCTGTTCCTCTTTCAAGGCAATCATTTTCTTGTTTGCGAAGCTTTGTCTGCTTATCATTATCTCCCTTTATTTCCACCTACTACAAGTTCTCCCCCTGCCGTTCTCCCCCATAGATATGATTTTATGTTTTTAAAAGTCCTGGTACTTCTGTTCTTAAAATAACATCCCAAAAACTCCAAAGATCCTGTCAGCATTGTTATCAAAGAAATAAACCCAAATCACTTGAACCCTTGGAATTAACCACTAATATGATCCTGCAATATTTAGCCTGTGCTTCTAAAGGATGCTTATTTCAATTAATTGTGACTAATTTGCCTTGTGCTGTATAAAGAGATTTAAATGGGTTGTGTGAATCAGAGTAATCATTACACAAGGTACAGTTTAAATTATTGATATGTGGGCAAGATTATACTTATAGCCTCTGTATCCTCATTCATTTCATCCAATCTGAAAAAGAAAGACTTAAAATTTGTAGGTTGATTTTTTGGTTTGGTTTTGGGTTTTTCTGTTTGTTTGTTTTAATTTGTGTGTGATGTTGGGTTTTTGTGGTTTGGTTTTGGCCTTGATTTTGTTTTCCCAGAAGATATATGGAGCCACAGCTTCAATGACTGTATGATTTTGCTGGAACTGAATTAATGGGTTCTTTTATGGATTATTGGTGCTGGTGAACTGGCTCCAAGTTTCTCTGTGTTTCCTGTGTAGGTAATCCTAACAACTGTGTTAAATACATTCTTCTATATTACTATATATTACCAAAATATCAGCGCAGATTGTCTAAACACAAAAATAAAGAATAAGTGGATGAAACAATTGTATATATTTTTTTTTTGTATTAAAGTTAGGCATACATAAAACCAGATGAGGTTTGCAGCCTACTCCAATGGAATAATGCTTTGCTAGCAATGACAGAAGTAAAAACAGCCAATTTTTTTGTTAATCTCCCAAGAAGATTAATCTTGAAGCAGTGCCTGTCTGTGAAGACAATAAGATAGCCACAGAGGACAATTCAATAAATACATTTCCCATATTCCTGCTTTTCTGTATTGGAGTACTAGCAGTTTTATGGCTCCTGACAGCCTGGGGTTTATCTTGTTGCTAAGACAGAGGCTTTTATTATTTGTAAATGCCTGATACTGCTGTGGAAAACCAACCTTTTATTGGTTGGTTTATATGTTCTGTCTGCCTTTCCTCGACATATTTGCTTAGCAAAATGCTGTCCCTAATGTATCCCTTTTCCACAGTTTCCACTATGATGGTCCAGCTGTTTTCCCTCAAGAGTGAGTCCTGGTACATGTTTATTTGTACATTTATTTTTTCTATAAAAACATGTTCTGTAGCTCTTGAGTGCTGTGTAATAGATTTACAGTCTGAACGCCTTGGAGTAATTTGCTCAGAGCACAAGCAGGATAACAGATCTTCCAGCCAGCTTCAACAGGTTTGAACTTCCCTGTTTGCAGTGAATTTGGAAGATGTGGTCAGTGCTCAACTAAACCTGGGCCTGCTAAGTGTTCATATACCAATAAAGCTATTGCCAGCATTGACAGAATATTGGTGCTGGCGCCTGCATAAATTTGAGCTGATAGCAAGGACAACAAATTCGAAGATTTACATTTACCTTTACCATTACCTTTACCTTTACAAATTTGTCATCCATCTCCAAGATGTCCATATGGCCTGCATGGGTCATTCATTTCCTCAGTGGAGGAAATGTCTTTAACTAGGCCAGTGCCACATCTATTTTGGTCAGGCTACAGCAACTGCCTGACTGCTGGGTAGCTGCATCTGAAGTGTCTTTAATCATGATATGTCATTCTGCTAATGATCTATAGAGAGCTCCTTCCTTTGCTTCCCCTATAACCTATACAGCAGTATTGTTGGTGTGTTTGATGTGTTTTATCAGAAACACACGTATGCTTGTGCTTTAAAAAAAAGGAAAAGAAAATTTTTAAAGGAAAAGAGAAAAAGAACAGCTAGCCTGAAAAATTGTCACCTAGTCAATTATTTCAAATGATTTTGATCCATTTACACAAGAGGGCAAATATTACCTTTCTATACATACATATACACACAAATGCAGCTGTAATACTACAGTGAAAACTCAACAGGGCTGTGCTTTTTAATGTATAGCTTAAGAGTTTCTCAGTTTCTAAGAAAAGACCTTATTCTTGATATCATCAGAATTATTTCTGGTATATATGATGATCTTTTTTCAGTTAGCTCATAAGGACATGAAAAGCAGACTTAAAAAAAACCATGTCAAGTCTTTGACAATGGTCAATAGTAGGAGAGAAGTACTGCCTGTCTATTTCGTTCAGAACTATAGATGTCAGATGCTTCGTTTGATTATGACTTATGGTGTAACGTACCAGAAAAATAATTTCATTTTTATGATTTCTGATAATTTCACTTCAATTGTTATTGCATCTTCACAAAACCTGCCTTATCTGTGAGTTTTGGTTTGTTTTGTTCAGGGCTTGGGGGAGATGCTTTAAATTCAGGTTTTTAATTTATGTGGATGAGAGAATTTCTGCCACTTTTTTTTGTTTTGTTTTAAGTCAGCATTTCATGTCTCTGTCATTGCAGCAGGATACTTAAGGATACTAACTTAAAAGACCTACAAGACTCATAATAATATATATTATCTGTGCTTGTTGCCTTGATGTTTTGAAAGTCAAGACAACTGGACTCATGATTTTGGAGCACTTCAGGTCATCGGAGCTGAATTTATTGACATGGTGCTGTGAGTCTTCCACAGAAGTTTGCAGGAAAAAAGAAATAAATTGCTATATCTTCTTTCTTCCACACCAGAAATGAGCAAGTCTTACAAATGACTTGCAGAAGACACTAACTGCTTTGCCTTATTAAGGTCTAGCAAAGTTGTAACAGCAACATAACAAAAAATCCAAAAACCCATAAAATTCTTTGGATACAGTATAACATATCTTACAGGGGTGAATATGAATAAACCCTGTTTCTTTTAAATGGCATGATTTAGCTGGCAATTTTGTCAGTTAAATTCCCTAAGGAGCATTTTTTGTTCCCCTCTCTGTAACCCACAGCTGCTGCCCTCGCACGAGGTGAGAGTGCAAAGCCTTCCTTTATGTGATGCAGCTCCTCAGATTGGAAACTGTCAAAAAATCTGGACTCCTTCTAGAAGAGGGTTATGTCTGCATCTCGCAAACTTTTTCGGAAGCAGATTAATTTTGTCTGTAACTTCGTGCTCATACTGAACGTGATGATTTCTATAGAAAGGGTACTGCAGGGGGAAGCTGAAATGGGAGCTGCTCTGGGAAATGGGCAGCTTTGGCACATCTCACAGCTCCCACATCCCTGCCTTGCTGAAGTTAACACTGCTGTGGATAACTTCTTTTTCAGTCTAAAGGATACCTGCCCTTATGTTTAGTGGGAACTAAAAAATATAAGACATCATCAAGCACTAGGTAGGCTGCAAATCCCAGGCTTTAGGGAATAAATGGGAAACCTTGTATTTGTGCTCAAGAGTTGGAAATGACAATGAAGCACTTAAAGAGAATGGCATGAGGACCTTTCAAGCACAGATCTCAGAACTGTGAATAGAAAAATAGAGCCCTTTTTAATCTGACTATTGAGAGGGAAAAAAGATTCATTTGATATTTCATCTTCTGTCATAATTTCTTTATTTTGATGGAAATAGCCTTTGCAACCTTAAATGTTGTCATAAAGTTGAAAACATATTATACATGTGTTAGGGAAATGGAACATTTTTTTACAGCTGAAGACTTTTCCTTTCTTTCACGTCTGCAAGTTCCTTGTTTTCTCCTCTGTTTCTTCATTGGATTGGTTGACATGGACTTTCTTCCAGACTACAAACCTTCAGACCTCAGTCTCTTGCTGATGTGTGATGTAGGCATGTGAAAGGTTAGATCTTTGTTTGTGAATAATGGGAATCTATTGAGACTTCACCCATGTACTGAGTTTTACATGGATATACCAAGAACGGGAGCAACCCATTGATGTCAGCAAATTTCTTCTTAACTGCCATGTCCTCTGACTAAATGGGATCTGAGCTGATAAAAGATATAGCAATGGATGCCTCACTCATGGAATTTAGCAGACAATAAGAAAAGCTTGTGGCACACAGCCTGTTTATTTACATGCTCAGCTGGCCTTTAAATCACATTTTCCCCTAAATGAACTAAAGAGATGCAGGAAACTGGTCCTTCTTACCTCACTATTGCTCAAGAATGCTTAAAAATAGCATGCTCAAGAAGCTTAAAAATAACAAAGTCTTATTATAATCTAGTATTTGATCTTGTTTCTAGGTCTCTATGGCACTTTACACAGCTATCTTGATTGAGTTGTCTGTATTGATACCAAGGTTATTTTTACTGACTTGTTATAGGTAATTCAGGTAGCTCTGTCTGTCTGTATGATGTTGCATGGGACACTGAACTTGGAGAGATGATGCTGTGTTTACTCCCCACTCTTCTCCCCAGTGTAATCTGAAACCATCTCTGAATGGTCTGGGTGACACTGCAAATTGTAACTCTTTGTCATTTTAGCAGTAAAACAAGGTATTCCCCGGGATTAGGGATGCCAGGGGTTATATAATTCAAATAAATGGGTCTTTGGGGATTCTTTGTGGGGTTTTTGGGTGTCTGGTTTTTTGGTTGGTTGGTTGGTTTGTTGTAGGGTATTTTTCCATCTGAAGAAGACAAATGGCTCCTCCTGAAATAACAATATTTTATAGCTTCATGTCTCAATAAACATGCTGTATACGAGCAGTGTAAGATTACAATGGAGACAAAGAAGGAAATAGCTGTGTGAGACGGGACTGTGACTGAGCACATTAAAGTGGCAATCTACAAAAGCTGAGTGGTGAAAGCTCTGTGAATAGTTGTCTCCTTGCTGAGGAGATGCTTCTTAAAATGCAGTTCCGTACTGCAGCTAAGCGTAGAGAGACCAGCTTGCTTCATCTGAATTGGCGTTTGTTTCACCTCATGAGAAGCCATTTGAGGGACTTAAATGGTGACAAAACTAAATGAAAAGAATAATTAAGAATTTTGTCACTGTAGCTCCTTTTAAATTGCTGCAGGATTCCTAGTACCAGTAAGAAAGCGGTGTAAGTAAGTAAGCCACGTGACAGTGGAGAAAGAGGGACAGTGACATTTTGCCTGAGCTAGCCATTGGATTGATTTAGCTGTAGAATCAAAAGTCTTAAGAGCTGAGAGACAAGAAAAGATGTAACTTTGAGATTTTGAGATTTTTTTGAGTTGGCATTTTTTGAGGGTTTTTTGCAGTTTTAAGATTTTGATCTAATTTCTGCCTCAGGTTAGCTAGAAGAAGTATGGTTAGAAACAGGCTACATGTGTTTGTACCTTAATCTCAGGACTGTATGTGCACTGGGATTTATGTACAGAGCCAAGACCTTCCTCAATTGTGGAGAACAGCATTACAGCTGAACTGAACTGTTCTTTTAGTTAAACAAGTTTGCATGTGAGCATTTCTGAGGATGAAGTTTATGTGGAGTTGTGTTTCTTTTTAAACAAGCTTGTATTTCATTGTGAAATATTACAGCACGTTTGACATGACTTCCCAACAGTGATGAGTCCAGCTAAAGCTAGTGAAATATTTAATCTCATGCACTGCGGAGACCAGAGGAATTTTTGGATCTCATTTGGAGAGCAGGGAATTTTTCTGTGTTAGGTAAGGCTGAAGATAAATGAAATTTGGAGTGTTTTTGTTGCAGTGGCAAGCGTGAAGGGACTGGTAGTTGGGAGAGTTGCCATGATTCCCTGGTTATTAGCCATTCCTACTGCAAGAAAACTTTATTTTCTCAGGTGACTGAGTGTAGTCCAGTGTGCCCAAATGGAACCTGCTAAACCTTGCCACTTTTTGAAACGGCTTTTCAGCTTCAGTGGTATTACCAACAAAAAGAATTTCAGTGCTATTCAGATACAAAGTACTGTAAATTTAAAATTTCTGTCCATTTTCGAGTTGGTTTAAATGGTATCGTGTTGAAAACATTATGTAGTAACTTGCAGCTGTGTGCTACATCGCTTTCATCAGTAAACTTGGTGAAAGTACAGGATGCAAACTTAAAGGCTGTGGAGCTGCTCACCGATGCTACATCAAACATCTGCACTTTGTTTGCGTAGGAGGGATTTACAAGTGATTTCAGAATCTAAGCTGGGTTTTATTTTCCTATTTGTGTATTAATTTATCACCAAAAAAGGACATGAATGTGTTTCTGTGGATATGTTGCCACTTCCTGCACAACTTTTCCTTCTTTTGAGGCTGCAAAGTACTAACAGAAGTTCACTGCACTTTGCATCCACTGGTAACCATCTGTGTCCCACGAAATCTGGTGAGCTTGGAAGGACAGCAGCCATGACCATTTTGTGCCTGTTTTGCATGGGGAAATGGTAGTGCTCTGAGTACTTCTACTGCTGTACCCTAATTTTTTATTTTCTCAGCACTGCACTGCCATTTATGGTGCTGCTGGGGTTGGTGCAGTTATATCATAGATGTAGAGTTTTTGATACCCCACAAACTACATTAAAAAATGCCGAGGCGGTGTGGCAGCATAAACATGTCAGAAATGTTGAGAGTTATAGGCCAACCTACTCAAGAAGGTATTGAGACTATAACTGGCAGTCGGGACCCACTTTTCCCTGTGTTCTTTCAGAATTAGGGTTTGGGCAGCCAGTGGTGATAACCTGCTTCAGGCTTACCCCAGGTGGGGTGTGACATCTGTATATAGCCGTCATGGTGTTCTTGTGACAGGAGCTGCTGGGCTGTGTCTGCTTTGTTTCCAGACATGAGCTGATGGTAACTGCCGTCATCCCTTCCTTGCCTTTCCCTGTGGGAGGACAGCCTTAACTAATGTCATGTACGGTATTTTATTCGATTAAGCTGTTTCTCTTACTAGAGTAGGAAACATATTATAAATGAAGACAGATAAAGGTGTTTTGCAACAGTAGCAAGCCCTCAGTGACTTCTGTTCTGCTGTCTGCAGAAACCACCTCCTACTGTCTGCTGGTTGTAACATACCACATTTGACATCTAGTTTTTAACTCTGTGTGTATTGATTGCTGCTTTTGTAGGTATTCTTTATGCAGAAACAAAGACAGCAGGCCTTGAATTTCTATAGCAATAACTTTCCCTTGTGTTATGTTTTTCCATGTATTTCTTTTTCCTTCCTGCCTGCATTTCTGTTGAAGAAGATGTGACGGTGATGATATAATCCTTTCTTTTACAGAAAAAACCTGAAATCGTTTTTTGCAAGGTACAAGACGTTGCAGTGGACTAGTTCTTATGCTTTGCCAGACTTCCCTTATGATGTCAAGTGCATATTAGCAGAAAAAAAATGCCCTGATCACAGTATGAGAATAAGGATTATTGAATTTTTACAAGCAGATATGACAAAATACCTAGAAGGATCACTGTAAGTAAACACCATTACGTTTATTTGGGGGCATTACCTGTTGTCTGCAGAGGTAAATTTTCAAATGGATATAAAGCCATTCTCTAATATATTTACTTAAATAAAGGAGGCTAAGGGCCTGAAACTTACTGAAACCAATAGAAAGATTTCATGCAAGCCTTTAAGTTGCGCCCTTTGTTATTTGGAAGGCAATTGATTGCCTGAGAAATAGTCAGAAATAGTTTACTGTAGATCAGTATAGACTCTAGTGTTTAATACTGCCTATAAAACCAAATATTTCTTTTACATCTCCATCTTGTTTGCACAGGTATCCGAACAGTCAGCAATATAACATTGTTGTCAATGCTCTGCTCCAGGCATACCCATTCCTTGATGAAGATGGGAATGGCTTTGTAAGTATTGTGGGCTTTTTCCACATAATCAATCACAACAAAATAATCTAGTTCAGAGGAAATCAATATCAATTTCTTATATGCTGGCTCTATTCAGAGCACACACACTTGGCTGTGTTTGGCAAATCACATTCTTATTTCATTACGTCAATTAAAGATTAATCCAGGTATAGCCATACCTCAAAGCTGCCATGAGATCATGCAGACCTGTACATGAAACCCCTGGTTACTTGTTGGGTACATTTTCTTTCTGGACTGATTTCTGCCCAGGGATAAAATTAAATCTGATTTATTTCTGCTTTTAAAAACAAAGAAGCCAGCTCTTTAGAAAATGGTCTGTATGAGGACTAACATGTGTCTGACGTTCTTGCAATGTATTATGATCGTTTGTGTGTTAGGTATGAAACTACAACATGCAGTAATACTAGTGGTTTAAGGACTCTAGGTCTAAGTTAAGAAAATATTTAAAAACAATTTTTGGAACATCAGTGGGAATGACAGAAAGCAGTGGAAGGAGATGATTTAAATTTGAACTACATTTTTTTCACTTGTGACCCAGAATATCTGTCTGTGGTCCTGGAGGACAGTGGTCACCTTTTCACTTCACATTGCTTTGCCATGTGATACTTTTATAGCATCTTGTAAAAGCTTGTGAGCCTTAGTGGGGACTGTTAGCTCTAAACATGTATAAATATATATCTCATGTGCCATTACTGTAGAAAGCAAAATAATTTTGGGAATAAAAAAAAAGTCAAGGCTTAAGGGGTAACTATTCTAGTTCTCCCCTGAGCCCAGGCATTGTTGAAAGGAAGGGACTAAAGAAAACAAACATATCTCAAAGAGAAGAAAGGGAGCAAAACATCCAGAGAGAAACAGGCTTTCCACATTTTTAATCAGGATACCTCCCTGAATACCCCAATGGTGGTCCTTGGGCAGGGTCCTGAGTAATGCTATGGCTTCATCTGGCTCCCTTTATGACGAGGAGCTGGAATGATATTCAGCTTGGTGTGAAGACAATTTTACAGCCTTTAACTTTTAAAAACTTTTCAAACAGAGATTCTTAAGTTAGGTTTTCAAAGGGCTTTAATTCTAGAAGGACCATAGGCTAGGTGAAACTACTTATAACTCTGTTCATTGGGAAATGGTCATTACTTGCCATATGGATGGCAGAACTGGTGCTGGCAGAAGTTATGTGATGGGACAGAGATTTCAGAGTGGTTGTTCCTTAGCTTTTGATCTTTCCCTCATGCTTACTAGAAAACATATCTGGCAATAACTGCAATAAGTAAGCAAGAAAGCTGGACTTAGCAATTTGCAGTATTGCTAGTCTACTGCTTTCTGAGCCAGCCCCTCTCCATCACCTGGCCTGACAGGAAATACTACACTAAAGGTGTATGCCTGCATACTTAAGTTTGGAGGAGGGTGTGAGAATTAATTAGTATTTTTGTTGGCCCTACTGTTAGACATTCTGTTCTTCCTTCATGATCATAAACGCTATAAATACTTATTTTTTCTTGATCTGAGACCGCTGTGTGTTACAACAGTAACAGCTTGAAACAAACCCTACAAGATATGCATAGCTACTTATCACAAGACTTGCAGTAAAATTGAATTCCTATACCTTTAAGAAGCAAATGAACAGCAAAAAAAAATTGACAATAGGCATTCTTTCTTTTTTTTCTCAAAAGGATCTTCAGCAGGTCAAAAAAGCAAAATTTTTGTAGGCTTTTCTTTTAAAATTCCCTCTGACTACCAAGGGACTATAATTGTTGCTTGCTGTTCCTGATAATAGTATTAAAATGTAAGACGTAAAATATTGATTACTGAGAGGTTTTGAATACCTTAAAGTTGTGTATCTATAGTAATTAAACAGTTGTTGTTATTATTACAGTTTTTTAAATAGCACATTGAAAGTATTTAAGAGCTCTACCATCAGTAAAATTCAGAGGTAAAGGGGACTGATAGGTAAATGTAGAAAAGGAAAACTAACATGAGAGCAGTATTTTAAGCAAAAATGCTAGTTACATTCCTTGTTAAACAGCATTTATATATAAATTTCTGGGGAGGCAGTTCATATAATGTGGTTTTGGTGTCTACATTGGGAAGAGAGGAATACCACTAAGTTCTTGTTTCTCTACGGACTCCAAAGAGAGCCTCAGGTGGCAAGCTGTGCACAGTGTCAGTGTCTGATAGATAACCACCTCCTTTTCATGTCTTGTAAGGCTGGAGAATGGGACACACCAAACATGGCAATTTAGCTGGGCTGGCCTCTGAGAATAATGGTTTCCAGTAGTGGTAGCATAATAAAGTTACTGGGGTCTATTTAGAATACCAACAAGCCCGTTTTCAATTATTGGACTTCTAATTTCTTGTCAAAGTTTTAGGAAAAATAGATTGTTGCATGCATTTTTAAAACCAAAGGGGCTGAGCACAGTTTGGAGTACCAAGTTTTGCGTTCCCTCTGGTGTGCTGGATCTCACTTCTGCCGTTGAGAATTTTCCTTTCTGCCATGTAAAATGCTCTATACTACTGTATTGTTAATGACATTCATTTACCACTTGTTATTTATTGCTGTGCCATGTCTCAGTTCCTAGATTCATTTTAACCCTGAAGTTATGCTTAAAAGGAAAGCAGTTTCTTACCCGTTGGGGTGGATGAGCAGCCACAGCATTTGCTGGGCTCTGCAGAAGGCTGCAGTAGCTTTTCAGGAGATGTCCTGAGAAGGTCTGCCAGTGGTGTGATTTTAGCTTTACCTCACAAGTCTTGCATTTAAAGCCCTTCACCAGAAATGGATGTGTCTTGGCTGCTGGAAGGGTGCAGCAGAAACCGTTCTGGGTTCCTCCCCGGCCAGTGTGCATACCTGTGTGGCTGGGCAGGGGGAGGCAGTTGGGCTTCCTGGACGAGAAAAGGGAAAACGCATCCTGTGAGAGATCTTGGGATTCCAGAATTAACATTTTCTTCTGGCCAAGCACAGAAAATCAGATTGTAAAGGACTTGATGTTCTTGATGTACATGGATGGAGAACCTTTGAACTGTAAATGTCAGCACTTTTTTTGCAACATTTTTGTGGAAATGAAATGAACAACTGGAAAAGGGAATGATCTTCTGGCAAACATAGAGGAAGAACAACAAAAACCAAACATAAGAGCACCTAAATTACCACCAGTATTTTCATGACAGGAAAAAAATTACTTGCAAAACTCTGAACATTCCATTTTTTTGGTTTGTTTGTGGGGTTTATTTCCAGAATACTGGACACTTGTTTACATCTCCAAATTATTTTAAACAAATAATTTAGACAATATGTGTGTTATGTAGAACTATAGTCTAATATTTTCAATCTCACACTGTTGCAAGGAGAGGTCATTAAAAGTTTGTGGTTTCAAGGTTTATTAGTAGATTATTCACAGTTCTGCTTTCTCAGTTAAAAATTTTCCAATTTAATTTTGCAGTGTTGAAAAAAATATGCTTCTGTGCCATCAGCCCTTTTTCAAAGGATATCCAATGCAATATAGTCAGGACAATGATTATGACCCTAAATAAATTCATTTATAAATAAAGTCATGAATAAGCCACTTATGTACTATGAATTTTTAAAGAATCTTATTTATGAGGTCAGTCTAGAAGCAGGGATTAAGAATTATCGAAAATTAAAAATAATAATTTAAAAAATAATTTTCTACTAATAGTAAAACTCATTTAAGAAGTCTATGGAGTACTTGGAATTAAATTAATTCCAAGATTAACTTCTGGTAAGAGTGCTTTAAAGTGACCTAAGGAACTTTTCCCATTCTGTTTCCTTCTAATTAAAGAACAATGCCATCCTAAACTAACATAGGACATTTAAAAAAATAAAAATCTTCATTTAATCATGAAATAGCTTATTAGATTTGTGATGTATATCATAACCAATACAACGTTTGTAAGTTACAGACAAATAGACACAGCAGTCAAAAGAAAATTGGCATGACACCGTTTCTTGAGGACTTGCAAAATATTCTATCTGTAGTCGTTCACTTTACAAGGCTTAAACCCAACAATTTGGAAAGAATAATTTCCCTTATCCCATTTCATTTCAGCCAACCTTTTGAAAATCGTATGGTTTCAAGAAAACACGGCACAAGGAAGGAAGAGAGAAGGCTCTCTCCTCCACACCGCTTGCCAGTGGGCTTTGCATAAGCAGCTCCCTCGAGCTCATGGCTGCCAAGGGGTGCCACGGTGCCTGTGAAACCCAGGATGCCAGTGCTGACATGTCTGATTTATGTAACTGCTGCACACAAAATGATTATTTGCTAGTAAATTACTGCTTTTAATCTGCATGTAATCCTTTTCCTCCTATGTCAGATAGACATAGGCTAATCCTTCTACTCTTTTACCGGGAAGGTAAACCTTCCTGGAGTGGTGTTTGGGGGAAGTGGGGAAGGGCGGGGAAATTATAAGAAAATGAAGTTGTTGGTTCAAAAATGGTAACAAAAGCATCCTTTTTAGAGGATGCACTGCCCGTGAGGAAAACCACATAAATGTACATGCTTGCAGTCTCATTCTGGAAATAGGTATGTGAGAAGGGACTTGCCTAAGTTTATGACAATCCTATTACTGAAATAGATTTAGTTAAAATTCTTAATTTATTGGGGGACTGGAGGATGGAACAGCTGAAAGTTTTGAACTTTGAGGGATATTTAAAGCTTTGTATAGGTGTCAGCATATTCTTTCATGTGAAAGAATAAGCAAAAATATCTTCTAGCCAAATAAAGATTTTCAAAAGAAAGAAACTGCATGAAGCTCAGCTACAGGGATGCTTAAATTGTCAGCTGCTAATATATTCCGGGATGATCATGCTTTAAAATATTATAACATCTGTTAAACACTTCAGAGAAGCATTAAACTAAGGTTTTTGTTTGCTTTTCTAAGCAGCCTTAAAATAACAAACTAGGCATAAAGTTTGCTAGGCATATAATGATGGGGTATTTGCATCAAAATGTGTAAGGCCAGAACTGTAAATGTATTTAGGGATCTTAATGGTTCAGGTGAACACCAAGTGGGATTTTCAAGGCATGTAGTCACTTTACTGCTTCTGAAAATGGTGTTGAGGTGTAATACTTATACTGAGGCTGTGACTATGCCTTGTGAGAAGACTGAGTGAGCAGTTGTACTCTATTTTTAGTCATTATCTTTAGGTTGGTGGTGATGTGACTTCTGTTCTGGGAGAACCCTAAGCCTGAAGTTTGCATACTAGAAATGCAGGTGGGTTGTTTTCTTTCCAGTTCTGGGATGTTCAACTGTGACTGGCAGTGAGAGGATACTTCATTAAGGGCACATAGGGGAGTGGCAGAGAGTGTCCCCCTAGGAAGGGCACTCCTGCCCTGGTAGGCCCAGGGCTGCTTAAGAAGAGCTGACGTAGAGACCACAGGGATTGTATTCTCATAGCTCTTCCACTGTAATTTTTCACGATTAACAGAGGTCTTGATTTTAGGATTGAGGGTTTGTAGGTCAGCTAGAACCTAGGGAGGTGGGAACAATAAGCTCAGCAGGAGAAATGCAAGGCCACACTGCCTTCACCGTCATCTCTTGAGAAACCTTCTCATCTGTATTCTGTGAGTGAGAAAGGCAGGCATGTCAGACTCACTGCAAAGAGAGATACTGTACTACTTAGTCTACTTCTTCTGAATTCCGGTTTACACCATAGTAACCTTTCAAATCACGCAACCTTGACTAACAAATGACACCATTTTGGTAAGAAATTTAGGGCAATCGTTCTTCTGTTTATTTTATGTTTTAGCATGTCAGTGGTACAGGCTTGAGTATAGTATTAAGTAAGCATAATATTGGAGTCAATTTTAGAAAATTAAGTAACAGATATTTGAATCTCTCTTTCCACATCGTGTCATTTACAGCCACTTTTCCGATTAATTTCTGTTCCCTCTGACTGTTGAATAGCCCTCAACAACTGGATTTTGAGGAATGACAAAACTATTCAAAACTGCAGGTTGTGCCTGCAGATGTGTTTAACAGCCTTTGCTTAGAAATAGCTTTCCCAGGGTGTCCATGGAATGGCATGGCTAGTTCCAGCCACGGGACACCCACCTTTGGGCCACGTGCAAATGGCCATTGGTCCTTAAGGATGCATGAGGAAGTTGCTGTCCATATAATTTTCAGAAGTGACTTTTCAATAACTGAATAAAGAAATACACAAGGGTAACAGAGGCAGTGGGGCCACGTAAGCTCTGTCTTTGACTGCCAAGGAGTGATGAATGGCTGCATTAAGCAGGAACTGCATCTGCTTGCAGTGCAGAAATGCCTTTAAGTTGCACTTTACGTACCTTGAGGTGTCTTACAAACTCTAGAACCTATTTAAATGATCCTCTTATTTCAGCAGTTTTGAGTTCAGTTTAAAAATATACTCGATCCAGTGTAACTGTAGGCTCCCAGCAAAAGGTAGTGCCACACTGTGTCTTTCCCATTCCCTTCTGTTAGATACAATAATCATACAACTGTGCAACCAGTCAGACGCTGCCAGAGGCAAAGGAAAAATAATACACTAAACTAAAAAAAAAAAAAAAAAAAACTGCCAAAAAAAACCCCCAAAACCCCACAGCACAGTTTCTGTGGCATCTATGAGCTGATCTGCTTCACTATGTAGTTTCACAACCTGATGTTATGAACGGAGCATAAAGGAAGAGCTGAGGAAGGGAAAACACACTGCAGTTTCACTGGCAGCCTTTGATAGATCCAACCCTTAGATTCAATTACTGTTATCCTCAGCAAGCCACAGCAGTGCCATTAGCCCAGCTGTTGGTTGCCATAGAGCCATTTACCACAGGTGCTTTTGTTTCCTTCCATCCTGAAGCCAATGGTGGTGCTGCCCTATGAGCCTTTTTCTGCTTAATGGCAAACACTTTTTTGTAGAGCTAGATAAAACAAAGTGACCTGCTTTAGGATGGGGCAAATTCTTGATAGATACTTGTAATGGCAGCTATTTTTTTTCCCCCGTGTAGTTGCTGTGGAAACGGGCCCTTAAAGATCGTTTCAAATATGTGCGGAGACCCATTGAAGATGACGAGCAAGTCCTGAGGAACAAATGCAAGTTTGGCCACAGGAGAGGACAGAGCAGAAAATCTTTTGCTGAAAATAAACTTGATGATGTCCAGGGGCAGGCAAAGGTAAGATTTTTGGTGCTTAACTGAGTTCAGTCTTTCAGCTGCTCTGTTGACAATAAGGCCACCAGGCAGTAAAGGGGACAACTGATCTCATCCCATTTAAACTCGTTTTGTATAGAACTTGTCATATTGCCGCACCCTTGACTTTTTTCCATATCTGGAAAACTAGGTAGCAACAACAGTGCTAAACCTGATACTGGATGCCTTGCACATTTGTTGTCACTTAGAGTTGTTGTAAGTTGGACAGAAAATACCGTCTGTTTTTTTAATGCAGTATTTCTATCCTGCTTTTGGCTATATACCTCCAATTGGAGTGAAAAACAATAGAGAATTATGTCTACTAGCTGAAGCCTCTGTATAAATAAGAACAAAAAGAGGTATTTGAGCTCGTAGCAAAAATCCTCCTGTCACATTGCATTTTATTATATAAAATCTGTTTGTGTTGATGTGTGATATACATACGGATGCTTACAAATCTATGCAGTCAGTTGCTGTGTATTCCTTTAGTTAGAGAGTTCAGAGTTATCACTGTCCAGTAAGTGTCCGAAGCACACTAATTAATTTATACACTTCCATAAATACATTAAGGTTCAAGCTATGCTTTGCCAACGCTCCATACACTTCTTTGTGCTGCAATTAAAACATGGTAAAATTTAAACAATTATAGGAATGTGATAAAAGAGATATGTAAGTAGATGTTTGTCTTTAGTTTATCCATGTTTATCCTGCTGTTTACCAGACCCTGTATCTAGGGGAGCAAGTTTAGTTTATTGGATGCATTTCTGCAGATATTGCCCTTATGTTCGAGGGTAGCTGTAGTTTCCAATACAAAATGCAAATAAATATGTTTGGTTCAATTTTTAGAAGTTTCAGTAATTCCAGTTTATTCTCTTTGGGTTAATGTGTTCAGGAATAAACACTTCACTTCTTGCCTGCTTTAGCTGAAGGGTTTGCAGAATGTGTGAAGTAAGAAACCTGTGACTTTGGTGCAAAACAATAAACAGTCTTGCACCCAGTAAAGAAGAAATTATAGGCTCCTGATTTTGTGTGCACATTGAGAGTTAGCCATCCTTTATCTGCTAAAGCTTGGAAAGGGCACATGTGGATCTTTTCCGTCTTATGAGCTTATTGAGAAGGGCTTTGGAGTGATCCTGCAGGGGAGTGCATGCTAAACTTCATTTATCTGTAGAGAGGGTGTAACTGCACTGTGCTGTGTATCTGTAGACCAGGAATCACCACTCTCTTTAACTGCATTGCCCGAGGCCATCGCTGGTCGCCCTGGTTCGCTTTAGACATTGAAGAAGAAAGTTACATCTCTGCTAAAGCCCTAGGCCTTTTTTGCTAGCCCGAATGTTGTAAGCAAATGAAGGGTTAACCTTAAAGGCAGTGAGAGGAGGCTGAGTGTCCCTAAACAACTTTTCCCTTCTTTCTCTCATTTTCCCTGTATCCTGAACATATATATAAATAAAATACAAGTAAAAATGCAAGAATCAACACTTGTGGGCCTTATTAAGGCTTAAGTATTAGTTCCATAAAATTGAAGGGATCATAACTTCCTTAGTTTTAAATGTGTTTCTACATTGAAAGCAGCGATGTCTGACTCTGAGATCCTAAATTATGTCACTACATATGTGCAAAACTGAACAAAATGTTTAATATTATTTTTAACAAAAGCAGCGTGGGGTTTTTAATTCTGTATATTTAGGAACACACATAAAGGCACTTTCCTGCCAATCCTTGGCACTAATTACTCTATGAGAAATATAAACTGTTAAAAAAAGAGTCTTAGTCTCAAAAAATAAATATTTGATCTAGAAGCCAATACCACAAGCAAATCCAAATGATATTCAAATTACCATTAGCCAGATCCCCTTGTCTTCATCCATTTTCCAAGACTGGAAGAATAAATCAGCCTCCTGTGAGGTAGAAGCCAACACGTCAGAATTAATTAAGGTAAAATGGGGGGAAATGAATTCCAGGTTAAGGAGACCTTTGGAGAATAGTTAGTGAAGGATTCCTAATCCCTTTGGGCCACCACACTTCCCTTTAGATAGGCAGAATAGGACATTTAGGGCATTACAGGTCAAAGCTGACAGGCAGAGCTATGCAGATGAGAGCACATCTGTTCCTAGCAGATGACCTACTTACCAGTCACACAGCTGACTTCTATATCGAGCTTTAGTTTCTGAGCAGTCATAAGCTCTAACTCTGTCATGTGTGCTTTGTGTTAATATAGTCTTGGATTGTTAATGGCATGGAACTGATAAAAAGATTATTTACTGATAGGAAATGCCTCACTGTTATACCTGGCATTTATTTTGATATGAGAAGAGTAATAAAGTTATTACTACTAATTAAACCCTCAACCAATCTTTTTACTTCTTCGTGTGAAAATCCAGCTGCTTGCCAGGACAAGCTTCCTGTGATGTCTTGAGCCAGATGATGTCTGCCCCTAGGTCTGCCCAAGCCCCATTACCTTCCAAGCAGGCATTCTTCCTTGAAAAGCAGCTCGAGCACACTTGGCCTCCCATGCAGAGTATTGCTTCCAGGTGCAACATCTGTCTTTCTGCTCCAGTTTCTTTAAAACATCTGCTGATTTGTTCCTTGTTACAGAGCACTATATTCAAACAAGATTGAAGAGTACTTTTTTTTCTAGTGACTAGCATCACATGAAAGGTCTTGAGCAAGTACAGGGCAGTAGGATAATGGTAAGTAAGCACATCGACCCATGCTGGAGGTGTCTGTCACTAAAGGAGATTTTTATTTAAATGGTGCTGCCTACAAATATCCGTCAGGTTGCACCACCAGGGAAAGAAGCTTGGGCTGTGCCTGGCAGACATTAATTTGAGCCTCTGTGTCTGAGGGATATTCAGAATTTTATCAGGAAAGCCTCCATAAGAAGCACATTTTATGGCTGTGGTGTGAGAATCTTCCTCAGTAATTTTCCACAGTCAGGCAAATACCTCAGAGCCTATAGTAATCCAAGGGAGAGTGCTTTGTAATGATAATGACCTTCGTCTGCTGGAAATGGAAGGTGCTTTCCATGAGAAGGGTGGAATGAAAAGGAAAATACATAAGAAAAGCAAGCCAGTCTCCCCTCTGCAGCCAGGGTGGGATTACTGCTAAACCAGCCGTCCAGTGGCTTGTTCTGACTGATCTCCTTATTCTTTTTTTAGCATCAAAATCCCCTTCCTCTGCCCTAAGGACTTGTTTGGTTTATGGTCCTTCAGGCTATGAGAGAAACTCCTGCCAGTTGTAATAGGAAGGGCCCTAGACTTGAGGGAGCCAGAAGAAACAGAAAGATAGGACCTTCCTGGTCCTTGGCCAAAGGATTGTCAGAAGGCAAAAGGTGACGGAGAAGGAAATGGGGTTGGAGATGGTGATTAGCTTGCACACCTAGAGAGCTTGTAAATCAAACACTATCTTAGTCTTCCCGGGGGTAGTGACCAAAGAGCAAATTGTCCCTTTCAGAACTTTAAGTTTGGAAGTCTTGCCATTCTCAAGTAGCAGAAGAATGTGTGACTTCACAAGCAATTCAATTAGCTGAATATAGACATGGAAAAGCCCACAGATATCCTGCATGGCTCCACCTGCCCTTTCAGAAAGGCATATATTTCCCATAGGTCCTGTATCATATTCTGCAACTTCCAGAGGTTTCTGGGATACCCTTATGTTGTCTCAAATGCCACTAAATAGCTATATCTATGCAGCTGGATTAAGCTCCTTCAATCCATCCCAGACAATAAACAAGAAAATATCTCAGCAAAGAGACTACCCAGGGGTATCTTAAGCTACCAGATCTGTAAGGGAATATAACAGCCTAGAAGACTGCTAGCAGTTCTTGATCTTAAATAAAAACAGAGGGAGAGTACAGTCCCTCTTCTAAAGCCTCCGATTTCTTACATCCTATGACAGCCTGTTTGTGAGGTCATCAGGGTTTCTCTGAAGCTGTCACACAAATAAATTTGGAGTTAGGTGTGAAAAGGAAAAATAGGCTCTGACAAGATGTCAGCTGAGATAGTGGTAGATGTTTGCAGACAAATGGGAATATTTGCCACACCCAGCAGAGCTGGAAATAACAAAATGAAAACAATTTTTAAAGGGGGCACAAGCACACCATCTTCTTTCTGTGTCAATGGGATAGAGACAAGAAATGCTTTGATAAGTACTTATACTGGGAAAAGAGGAAGGATTCTGCAGAAACTTTAACTCACAAAGTTGGACATCTATTGATATTATTCCTGTACAGGGAAGATAACCAGGAATTTTGAAGTTGGTGAACATGCAAATTCTGTGCCAAGAGGACTAAATGAAAAGCAGAGAAGACCCCTGACCCAGGAGGAACACCATATGTGCCTGCTTTGGTGGTATCTTGCAGTACAAGAATGGTGAAATTTACCCTGTTGGTTTTATCTGGAAACTGTCTTTTCTGATGAAAGGAGGAATCAGGATTGAGGGAAGTCTACCCTGTGAGATGGAGTCTCTTTTATCTCAGATTAGGTAAATTAGGCAAGGTAGACATTTCCTAGTGATATGCCTTGCTTTGAGGTGATAACATCATGTTTGTAGACGATCTTACGCCACTGCAGGAGTCAGAAACTTGAAACAAGATTTCAAGGAGTCTAGAAAGAATGGGATTTGGAAAATGATGGCTGGAGAAAAAGGGAGGAATGAGAAAAATAAGGCAACAGCAAGACAAAAAGAGAGCTAAATGTCTGTAAAATTCTCAGAGGATGAACAGCTTGTGTATGAGATACAGAAATGCTCTTGGCTCAATATTATGGCACTATTGGCAGGTACAGCATTAGGTACCATCCATACTGAGAATGCCATGCACAAATGAAACAGAGGTGATGGCACCTTTCCCTCTAAAATTAATGGTCTCCAAATCATGCGTTTGAATGTTTGCACAGCGAGAATGTGAGCATGCATATATACATGATCATTCAGTGGCAGTACTGAGCTGTTGTAATGTGATTTTTCCACTAAAACTTCGCTATGCATACATCAAACTTTTAGTGTGTCGTGTTGCTTAGTTAATATTTTAAAATGCTTTTAAGTCACAGCAAAATTGTGATTTAAACACAAATCCCTGGCATACATCTTGCACTTCACCTTCTTATTTATGTCAGCCAGTGTCTTCATTATTCTGTGAGTTAAATTGTCAAGTACAGGTTGTCCCTTGGTAGAGGAAAACAGATTTCTCTCATTTTGCTTATGCAGCTCAGAAAATCAGAAAGCAGTTCTTGTGGTCATGCATAGACTGACTTATGTGGCTTTGGAAGTTTTCGGTTAGCACTGGCATGTAAATCTAGCTCTGAAGTTGCCTGCCTGGCTCAAAAGGGTAATTATGTGTAATTAAAGCAAAGCCTGCCTTAATTAAACATCTCATTGGAGCACAAGTCAGTGTGGATCCTGCTGATGGCTACATGTTCATTTTGCTTGAAAGCAGCCTGTCCATGCTGTTTCACCTGTCTTTGTGTTCAGTGTTTGGATGTGAGAGGTGGGGCATGGTTGTGATGCCTTCTCAATTCTCTCCCACCATCCACAACAAGAAGGTGGGCCTTGAGCGGTGTCCAGTTTACAGCCTGCCTTTTTAGATTCATATTTGTTCCAGATCAGTCGCCAGTGTTTTGAGGATTTTTTGAGCAGATTTTCACTTTCTAATTGTCGTTGCCTGTTTTGATCACTCCCCCTGATATAAAACGCCCCAATGTTCATCATAGTAAATATCATTCCAATGAACCCGATTACCACCACAGAAAAAAGACTGTACCTTACAATAGTGGTAGCAAAAACTGTTCTATACACTGTGCTTTTATGATGCCTTGTGTCTGTATGTGGTCCAAAACAGCAAGACCCACTTTTCAGTATTCAAAAATCAAGACACAAGATTCAGATTATGCTCGCTTAAGTAAGTGTGAAAGTTGTTTCTCACCCTGAAGAAGCTATAAAAGCCAATTAATAGAAAAGATTATCCCAAACGAGAGTCCTAAATACTGTCAGGCTTTCTCATGTAAGTACCTTGAGCGTTGATGCTAACTAATGCAGGTAGACTCAGCAATCAAGAAGCGTTAGCAGCATCAATGCTCTTAGCAATGACATGACTTGGAATATGCATCGGCATCTAGCATGGAAAACTTCAAATGTGTCTTTCACAAGAGCAATAAGAATGAAAGACAAGGGCTGTACCAACACTACTACCCATCAGCATCCCAGTCCCAATGTATGATGTAAAAGGAGCTCCCATTCAGTGCTGACACCACTGAACCTGTCTGCACAGCAGTGCTGTTCCAGGAGATGGTTCTCATTACCATCTCACGTTTTCTGCTTTGCTTTCCAGCAAGCAGATTAGTCTCCATCCGAAGGAGTTGCCTCAAAGAAATATTCCCAGAGCATCCCAGGTGAGGAACCTGAATCACTGGTTGGCAGTGAGCAGACCAACAGCATGCAGTAGGGTCCTCATATTCATCTCTTTAACTCCACTGCTCCTATTTGAATCCACTCTCTCAAACTGATGAGCCTGTAGGTCCTGTTGGCGTTCTTCAAAAAAGAGATCTTGATCTTTGTCCTTAGCAACAGTTAGGCTGCATTTACCATGCAGGAATTGGTGTAAACCCATGTAAAGAGCAAGAGGCGTCTGCTGTCCACACCAGAGGCGCTTTCATCACTCTGTGATTAGGCAGTCATGTTACTCTGGTGTTGACATTCATGTCCTTTACGATTTATGATGCTGGCTTTCAACAGTAACTGAAAGCTTAGACCTTGGAGATCACATCATGCATAAGAGTTGCTCCCTTCCTCCTTGCAAACTGATGCAGCAGATTCATTGCCTTGGCTGTGACACTGTTTCATAGAAGTGCCCTGCTAGCTGGGGCTTTTTTACAAGAATGTGCTAATACAGTCTTGTATCTTGGGAAGAATCAAGATCCATCAAAAGGACATTTAGGAATTGGGCCTTTATTTAGAAACCCACCTCCAGTCAAATAACTATCCTCTTGCTTCAGGAGATGGGAGGGATTAGGGATTTGGAGTCTAGTAGTTTTATGTTTGTATGTTTTCTTGCTTTAACGCGAGCATCGTAACACAATCTAGTTGTATACGGTTCCAAGTAGAACCATGAATGTCAGGTGGGAAGTCACAGTCAAAAGGCATCTGGAGCGTAGGCAAGGAACCTTACAACCTGTGTGGCTCCCAGACTTGGTGTCTTCAGTCACAGATACTTGAGATGCCAAGTGTGGGCATAGGCACTAAGGGATGGGCTCCCTACTGCTGTCACCCTTTGAGTGTGAATCCAATAGAATGAGTAGGAGCCTTGGCAGGACCATCCTGCAGGCTAGGGCTAGGTTACTCTGACAGACAAGTACTGGGTATCCCCTGTTTACCTCATTAACTTCCTTTCCGCATCCTTTTGCCTTTTCCTCAGTTCTGCTGCATGTCTCATGAGCTTGTGATGATAAGGCAGCTTCTTATTTAAAGACACTGAGATAAATCTTAATTTGTTCCAGAATTTTTTTTTAATCAAAATTTTATTGTTTAAAAAGAAAGTTTATAATGTAAAGGATTTCCTAAGTATGTACATTGCTAAACAAGACAAAGTTCTGTATATAAAAATAATTAAAAATCACCAATTAACATTCTTATTGTTGCAACTGAAATGGATGTTACTGGTGACACAATTGAAAATCAGGCCAGAGGAGCTGGGTCACCTCAAGAAGTAAGGATTCCTCATTTAATGAGGCTATTTTTTTTAGTTCTGTCTGGCATATGTGGTGAAATGTTACTTGTGACTTCTTCAGACATTGAGACAAGAGATCCTGTCTTTGGTCTAGATAGAACTGCTTTTGCACAGTATCAAAATAATTGAGCTTTAACCTTATGGTCAATTTTTACTGGAATATTGCTGTGCTGTACCTGGCTTTCTCGCTTGGATGGTTGAAGTGGAGAGGATCTAGAGTCCTCTCTAAATAAGCATGTGGTGGGCTGATAAACCAGTTCAGTAACCAACTTCCCAAACACAGATTCTTCCTGTTCATACTGCAATGTTTAAGTTAACTATAAAATATTTTAAACCATGCTTGGAATCATTCTCCAATCAAATGGGTATCCCACTCCAATAACTTACTTCTGCCAAAAGAAAGCCACCTCTCACCTTTCCATTTACCTTAAAAAACAACTTATTCACAAAATGAGAAATTGGAAAGGCTACAGATAGTGATAGCTCTAAGCAGGATGAACACTGCAAGAAAACCAATTCTAACACTGACTTCTGCTTGTGTCACTCACAGGTAATAGACGATTTACACTACAAAGTTTGGCCTTCCATTGCAATTTTTTCCCCCTAATAAATAGATATGACAGAAATTCTTCCTTATACTACTGCCATATTTATATGGGTAGCTTGCCATTGCCACTGATGAAAATGTCAAATGGTCTCCTTTAGCTAATTAATAATGTCATTAGATAAACTAGCTCTCAAGGACAGAGCTGACCACAGAGAAAGTCCATCAAATCAAGCAGTGTTTGCCTTGACAAGGGGGTTGGAGAGAAGCTGGCGTAAAGGTCACAACTTCTTCTTCTTGGTGTTTGTTTCCAAGCAACCCAGTCAGTCAATCTGTGGTTACAGCACACTGGGTTGAGTTGTTTTGCTTTCTTGTCTCTGCAAATAAGACACTGAAGGTGACAAGCCCTCAGGGAATGAGCCACCAAGCTCCACATCAGCTAGCTGAAGAAGTTCCTGCTTTATGGGCAGGAGGCCTGAAAGCATACCCACAGGAGAAACCCATAGTGAAAGAGCTGTTTGGAGTCAGAGACTTCAAGCTAGCTCTTGCACAGCATAAAAAACATTAATGTAATTTAAAAAGCCCCAACAATTGCCCAAGTTTGTGTGTGTAAGAAAGCGTGGGCATCTTGAGACCAACAAGAAAGGGCCATCCCTTAGTTCTGTACAGTGGTCACAGTGAAGCAAGGGACAGTCTGTCCAGCTTAGGGCAAGTTAGCAGTTAAGGAATAGCTGAATGGCCCAGTTGGGAATATGTGAATACTAGGATGGTATTCACAACAGTAACCAATATAAATTACATACCAGAAACCACCAAAGGCTGATGCAAGAAGCTTGCAGAAATGACACACTAGCAGCAAAACAAAACTCTGATGACTTTGAGCCATCTGATGGAGATTTACACAGAATTCTTTTTGTGGTTTTCTGCCTTTTCTGCACTAGTTATAAAGGCTTTCTCACCCAGGGTGAGAAGCAAGAAGCCTGATGCTGCTAAGGGACAAGAGGGCTGGCAAAATATAAAGCCATACCAGAAAAACTAGACAGATTTTGCAAGGATTCTCAGTAGATGAGTTCAGATGATCACATTACTGAGACCATTCTTCACGGGCAGCATCAGGGTATCTGTCTCAGACTGGCATGTCAGTCAAGGGGTTGCAGAATAATTCACTAAAATGAGCAGTAACGCATTTCCAGGATCAAGTACTTGCGCAGTATCTTCAGTCATGTCTAAGCATAAAACAGGTAATTCTAATTGTGATGTACAATTTCTCTCATGAAACATGATATTAGATAATTGGAGGTACCTAATTTGATGCCAGTTCCTAGAGTTTCAGGAGAGAGCTAGAGAACATATGGACCAAGAAACCTTCTGTCTTCACTCGCCAAGTTGGCAAGAACTGTAATGCAGACCCAAGAGACGAACACATTAGGAAGGAATCAACAAAGTTTTGGTAAACAGACATAATTCTTCACAAATTCATTAGTTCTTTGAAGTATTCAACAACCCTGAGGACACAAGCAATCCAGCTGATTTGGTTTACTTTAAATTCAGAAGAGATTTTAGCACATGCCGTTCAAAGGCTCTTAGAGGATATAATCTGAGGGGATAAACAGGAAGGTCCTTGAACAGATAAGCAGTTAAAAGATAGAACAAAGAAGGCTCTGCAGAAATAGTTGGGGTTTACAGTGGAAAAGATTATGAATGCTTAGTTTAAGCAGTTCAGTGTATTTCTAAATGACATGGAAAAAGTAGAATAGTTGGCAGATTACATTTTGTGATGCTACCAAGGATACTAAAGACAAAGACTGAAGAATTGCAGAAGGACTCCATGCTACTGAGTTCCAGGGGAAAAAAACCCAGCAGATAAAATTTAGTTCTGATAGATGAAAAATAAGGAACAAGAAGAAAACCCAGTCCTAACAACACTTATAGTGATGGGCTCTGAGCTTATTAGTACCATTCACAAATGCTATTTTTATACTACGCAAAAGAATATTTGGCGCAATTCTAAGCAGCAGTCAAAAAAAATATGTTGATTACACAGAATTATTTAAGAAAGAAACAAAAGGCAATGCATTATTCCACTGTATGCCCCTGTGGTGTCCCAGTATCTCCACAAGTACTTTTAAGTTATACTGCACCTATTTCATAAAGGCTACAGTGAAATTAGAAAACATGCAAAGACAGTAACAAGGATAATTGAAAGTATGGACCAGCTTTCATATATGGAATGATTACATAGCTTAGGATGGTCTCGGCTGGAAAAGAGAAGGCTGAGGACAGAATATGACATATCTATAAAACTACAGTGGCAAAGAGATGGTGAATATGTTTTGAATCGAGTATGATAATTAGAAGGCAGAAGTAGCAGGAGAAAAACAAATAAATGCATTTTCTCTGACAGTGTATAGTTAAACTGCCAAATTTTGCAGGATTTTGTGGAAGGTATGATTTTATGAGAGTTGGAAAAGTGACTGGGAGAAGTAATTTAAGCAGAAAAAATCTGCTGAAGGCTATATAACTATAAATACTGAAGGCTATTAAATATAAAGTTTGGGAGTCCTCAAACCCCAGTGTAGTGAAGTCGTGACAGAACTCACAGGAAGTAGCACCATACACTCATCATTTATACTTTTTCCCAGCAGCCTACCCAGGGGAGGGTATGGTACTAAGTTGTCTGATCCCCCACCTCTGTTGCTGTGCACTGAGGAAGACGCCAGGAATACCTATGCAAGCTGGTCACAAACATTATTGTTCTAACACAATTAAGACTGAAATCCTCTATTAGAAAAAGTGTGGACTGTGCTAATACAGAACCCTAGCAAGGGTCAGGGAACGCCTGCAGGGATCACATAGGTATCTGTCCTGCACGCAGAGCTTATTTTCTTCTATGATGCCAATGGCTATTGGGATCTATGGATATATACCAGGAGGGAGATAAGTTTTTCACTGCATACCTTGCGCAACCATTCTTGGAATATCACATGCATGGTTTTAAAGAAAGATGTTAATTAAACTGGAAAGTTTAGTTGCACATGCAGAGCACTACAAAGTGGTTTGGGATGTTGTGTGTTCCATAGCTCTGTGTCAGAAATGTTCTGGGGAACATTATGAAGTGTCTCAACTCCCTCTGGCATTGACACACAGGCCACCCATATGTGTAGTCGCAGCTGCATCAGTGACAATACAGACAGAAAAAGCCAGTGACAATGCAGCCTGAGGATGGTAACTGTACCAACTGTGCATCTCTATGTCCCCTCAGCTTGTTTCAGTGAGCAAATTCACTGCATCCACTGGATGGATAAGCTACACAAACTCAGGCTACTCCTGTTAGTGTACTGCTTTGGATAGTCACTCCTCCTCTTAGTAATTTCTGGCTTTGGAATTATATCCGGGACAATAATGATAGTTTTGAGGAAGGTTGTTAACTATCCTCAAGTACAAAAATACTTTTTGAAAACACTAACAGTCAAACTGCTCAAATAATGGTTTTCAATAAGACTTTTTTTTAGATCAGCTGGTCTCCTTGGGGGTAAAAACTCCAGTTGCATAAATGTGAAATTTATTTGTCCTGCTTTTATGACCTGTACGGGTAAGAGGAAAATACTATTTCTCTTGGTAATACAGAGTTAATATTGCTAAATGATGAGTTGTCATTAGAACTGACTACTCATTTCCAATAAACCACAATGAGACAAACCAGACATAGGAACAGGAATTTCATGAATAGCCTCAAATACGCAATTTGAGCTTGGGGGACTTGGCTGACAGGTATAGTTTTTTATGAAAAGGGATCTTAGTCTAACTATTAGAATACGAGAGTGAGTTCAGAGAGCTGGAACTGAAACCATACTACCCTTTCTTGTTGAGCTCGACTACACTCGAATCACAGAGGTCACATCAAATGACATGAGCTAAAAAAGCTAAATAATCAGGTAAAAAGGCTGATTTGTTACAATTCTGTCCTTCATTTTTTCGTAGGAAGAACCTGTTCATCTTAAAGGCAGTACAATGGATTTACATATTAAGTGGCTTAATCAAGAATATATGAAAACTCAGAGGAACTGGGAAGAAGTGGATAACAGAATGAATGTGACAGTAGAAATACGGAGAAAGATGATCAGCGATAAGGCACCTCTAAAAGATATTCTTAGAGTATTTCCTTTCTTAAGATGCCCTTATCAGGTAACAGAGCTATTTTTAATAATGACATTGAATTCTGTGTTATAGATGCGATACATCTGTAGGCATGTATTTTATGGGATGTTTCCACTGAAGTACCCATCAGCAATGTTCTCTTTAATCTAACTCATATTTTTGCAGCTAATCCCACTTTGAAAGGTTCAGCAGTTCTGTGTTAAGGTGCCACACACACCACTAGTGGATTATTTGAAGTATTTTGGTGTTACCTGATGTATTCCTTTGCTGCTTTGAAAAGAAATCACTCCCTCGAGTTTATAATCTTATTTAACTGAGCTAGTTTTATCCTGTCTTCAAAGTGCATTAATTGTTTACAGTTTTGGTTTTGAGGTTTGCAATACTAAATATTTGTTTTTCTTTCAGCTTTTTAGGGAGTTCCAGCTTCTCACACACATGGACATTTACAAGAAAACAGTCGAGATTTTGGAGATTTATTCAGAAAACATATTGTCCTTGTATGTGGTGAGGCATAATCCAATTAACATTATGCTGCAAGAAAATTTGAAGCAGCACACAGAGGAAGACGTTCTGAAATGTCAGTACAAATCTCCTATGCTCTGAATATCAGAGTTTTGCTGTAGCTAATTGTTCTTACTTATGTAACTAAACTAGTTTCAACTGTACTGCAAACACATTTCAAAAATGTTATGGTTTCTTTGAAAATATATAGTGATGGCGAAGCATTGAGAATAAAAGCTACTAAATTAGTAGGAAAATTAAGTCAGTCAAGTATTGAAACTTTTTTTTTCCACTGAATAAAAGACTGCGGGTTTGAAAAAGTAAGTAATTACCTTAAAATAAGTATTGCTAGATGAGCAGAAGTATATATTTCTAGATACATGAGTGCTTATTATTTTCTAAAAATACCCACAGAAAACTAATTTTCTGCTTTAGAAATAGCCCCATTGAAAAAAAGACACAATTTCCCTTAGAAAGCAGGTTTCTATGGTTAAAATCTTTATCCTAGTAAAATTAAAGGAGTCGTTCCCGCTAACCATTTCAGGCACCTCATCCCTGCAGAGACACACTGCAGGAAAAAGGGCATGGACTGTTACCTCTGGTGAGGTCCATGTACCTTGGCATGTTTGACTCCCTGGCTGTGGGGGGAGCAAACACTTGCTGACACTCAGCTTCTTTCAATCTGAGAAGTCTGGAGCGAGTGGTGCTGCAGGGACAAAACTTTTCAAGCAGTGACTCAGAATTGCTATTCTGCCCCAGCTGCTGCTGCCTATGCCCAAGCTTAGCTCTCTGAGAAGTGCTCCTTAGATTTTCTACCCAACAGGCATAACGCCAGGATGTCAATCTAAGGTCACACGATATGAACACATGTGTGTCCTACAGCAGTTTCACTCCATTTATTGCCAGGTCATTTTTGAAAGAAGCAAGCAGGGTAGGTTAAAATTCTGGGGGTTTCCTTTGATAAGATTAAGAACAAAAGTACTCATGATAGATTAAAATGCTTCAAGGAATAGTCTAATCCAGAAAGCCTTTATGGACTTTCTATTCATAGCTTTGGCCAAGGAAATCTACGAATACAGTAAGTAATTTCTCCTTTTCTTATATAGTGTGCCCACAGAGACTTTGACCCATACCTTAGTAAAGTCCCAAGGCCTTTACTTTTTTGTTTTTCTCTCACAAACAATTTGACCTGGCACCTAGATAATAAATGCATGGCAAGGTAAGTTCAGTGAAGCACATGACACCAGAAGCCTGACCTGCAAAAAAGATGTTATAGTCAACAACAGCTGAACAAGAGGGATAGCAGTACCAGGTGGCAGGAGGTTCTGCGGCACCAGCTTGTACCGCAGCCTTCAAAGCAGAGTCCTCTGGCAACAGGACTCCCTGGACACCCTGTTTACTGGGGAGAGAGGAGTTTGGGGAAGGGCAGTGAGGGCAGGAAGACTACTCAGCTCACAAACTCGACTAAAAGCAAGCCAAAGGCCAACTTACTTATTGTGAGGAAAACTGAATCGTAATATTGAATAGCAGAGTTGCATGAATTATTTGGACAGTAATGTCCATTGCCAGCTGAGGCGCCTAAATATTGACTGTGGTACAAACTACACCTCTAAGTGGACTGAACAACAGCTCCACTACTGAGCTGTTAAGTATCACATAGGCTGCAATCTGTTTTTCCAGGATGATACTGCAGTGCCAGAAAGATTTCGTTTGTAATTTAGCAGGAATCCTTGCCTTTGACAGATATGAAAATGACTGCTGCATGTTTAGTCCTGCCAGAGGTCTTTGGAGACGATTCCAGTCTGTTTGCTGCAGTGAACGAGGAGGTAGGACACAGAGCACCAGCAGCCTTGGTCTCTCTTCCTTTTATCACCTGTGTAGGCACATCACCTGGCCTTTTGGTGGCTCAGCTTAGTTCCTGGGAAGCGATGACATTAACCTGCCCTTTGAGTAGAAATACTCATAGAAATACTACCTAACTTCAAAGCAGTGTTATCAGGCTTACTTAATTCTCTGACCTGTAGTAATACTGTGGCATCATTTGAAATACCTTTTTTTGAAATTTAGGTAACGGCAGTGACACCAGTGTTGGAAGTGAAAAATCCCTTCAGCGTGAATTCATGCAAGTTTGCCCTGTACATAGAAAGGGAAGAGTTAGCCCAGCTGGATGACTGCACCATGGCTCTGGCAGCGCTGGTGGCTGCATTTCATGTGTTTGATATCCCGTGCCCAAAGAGAATCCACAGGACACTGAACTTCCTGGAGTCCCTGGTCTTTGAGGTGAGGAACCCAGCACCTCTGCCCACTCCAGTAAAGACAGGGCTGGAGGCACCCAAGCATCTGGTATCTGATGGTGCACCCAGCACTCCTCTCAGGAGCATTTGATATTTCGTCAAAATAAATACCTTTGTGCCATTCTTTCTAGTGAAAGTGTATGTATATTTAAAAGTTACGTTTAGTGATAGCCTCTTTCTTTTAATTGTACTGGCTACTTTAAAAAAAATATTAAAACTCAAGCAGTTTCATTATTTTAAATGTAGATTTTAGAGCAGTCTAGAGATAATAAAATTTTCTAGATTACTTCATGTGTTATGTATTATTTTTCTATATGAAGCATATGACAAATTCACATACTTTGATTGTGAGAATTAAAAAAAATTGTGAGCCAACATGAGCACTGTGCTGCTTTAGGTGGTAATACAGCCAACGTTTTGAAATGGCATAAATTAAGCATCTACTTATTACCATTACTTCATAATATGATGATTGCTGAGAGCCTAATATAATAACTTTTGTGGCCTAAAATGGTGGGCCTGATTTTTAATTTGCAGGATGATGACTTTTTACTGTTTTCTTCTTGTATGAAACATTTTGTTTTGTTTTAACATTAATCCTGAATTTACTAAATAGGGATCCTAAGATGAGCTCTCAAAGTAGCAAGAATGACTTATCTGGGATGCTGCCATGTGCATTGGTAACCACAGCTTTGGTGCCTCATTTTCTTTCCAAATTTGGTCCCTGGAACAAATCAGCTTTCTCTACATGGTGACTCTCTGTCTGCCCACACAGAGTGGAGGCCCTCTCCTCTCTTCTTCCACAGGCTTCTCTTTTCCGCATCACTCTATTCTTAATTCCTGCATGTCTAAAAATCCCAGGGGATACTGTCTGGCAGTGCACAGCTTTGGACAAGTGCCTGGTGATAGACAGGAACAGCAGCCAGGACCCATTGTATTAATTAGAAATAAAAACTGGCTTTTTATTAAAACACTGCTTTCTATTAATCTCCCACCAGTTCAAAAAATGTCAGTGTAGGCAAAGCAGCACTTGTGGTCACGATGATTCTTTAAAAACTGAAATATACAGCCTGGAAGATCACAGAAGCTTTCTTAAAGCTTGGCTGTGCAAGGGTGACTCCAAGGTAGTGATTACAGCGGGAATTCCTTCCGGATGAGAGGAGATGGCTGCATTTAATGGCCAAACTCTCTTGCTATAGGCTTACGATTTTTCACATGGCTCCCATGGAATGCAAGGTACAACCTTTACCAGTATGAGGGCTGGGCTACCACCAATACAACACAAAAACCAATGCCAACTGCCATTTCAAAGATTCAATAGATCTGATGAGTGGTTTTAGTTTCCAAGTGAATTTGTTGGGTGTAGATTCTGTAACAGAGGCTCAGCTACCTCATCACACAGGATAAAAAAGCAAGGATTATGTATGTCCTCATTATTGTATGTGATAGCTGCATGAAGAAAAATTGGGCTCAAGTGAGGTTTATTCTACATATCATAAACAGTATTTATTAAAATCCACTTCTTAAACCACAGTACTTTGTAAGTAGTTGCATATAAAAATTCAGGGAGGTTCTATAACATCCTCAAGTAATCTCTGTTGAGCTGCAAAGCTCTTTGTTGGTTATCACTGCAGGCTCTAGGCCTGGCATACAGGACAGACACAGAAGGTAAAGGAAAATAAACTACATGGAAGGAGGGAATGAAAGAAAACAGAAGAATTTGGCTTTTTACTGATCTACATGTGCAACTTCAGCTGGTGACAAAATCCAGGGCTATAAACGGGATTCTGACTGTAAAGGACAAGATGTGAGCCTTGGGAGTAAGTGTTAAGGGAGAGGGCACACAGCAGTAGCCAAGTTGCTCTTTTAAAACTCCTGGCCACACTGAGCTACAGTGAGGAATTATTCCACACCACACCCCTCAGGAGCAGCTGGTTTCATCCGAGAATCCTGGGCACACACAAAGGTAACAGAGGCTCCAGTTCAGGTTTTATTTGTATTGTAGTACAATAAGAGTGCAATTTGAATGTACAAATATTGAACAAAATGTAAAAATATTGTTAATGCAATGCTATGGAAGGAAATTAACAGAGCAATGCAACTTACTTAATACTGACCCTGTTTCACCTCATATTATGGCAGGTACCAGTCACCTACACAATCTGGAAGGGACACAGAGAGTGAAAACTTAAGAACTCCAGCCAAAGCAAAGCCTAGCAAAATCTGTAGGAAGATGTAAAATTCTCCCAGCTCTGTGCAACAGAAATTCTGTTTGTTCTCAGCTCTACAGCTGAGCAACTGCCCACTGCAGCACTAAACAGAGGGCTGCCAAAAAACCTGATCCAACTCTTCTCTCTCTTCTTGCAAAAGTAACATTCTGGAGCAGTCCTCAGTATATAGGTAGCTAGGCTTTCTCCCATATAAAGTGCATCTGGTTTACGTCATAAGTATATATACCAAGTGAAACGACTTTCCCTGACAAATCGTTATAATAATACTACAAGAAAGGAGGTTGCCTCACCTCAGTACCTGCTGGTGACCTCTGCAGCCTGCTAATGACCTAGTGAATTGCATGTATTTTACACCTAGGATGTGCTGGTGCACCACAAGCATTTAAGTATCCTTTTCCTTGTGCTTTGCCTTTCCCCCTATGCCTTATTCATCTACAAATCAGAGTTTTCAGCTAGAAAGTGGTGGGTAAAATAATTCCCCCACCACTGGGAAAACAAAACCTCTGTTGAATATGAAACCAGGGTAGCAGTCCTAGCTTGAGCACAGCTCTTCTCCATTGTTGTGGTAACTACACTGAAGACTGGGAAATGCAGACATGATTGAATGTAATTTCTTTTCTGCTAATCTCCTTGCCTCAAAATACTCCTATTTTCCTCCATGTTCTGAAGGACTGTAGCAGGCTCCCATGTAACTGGCTGGGACTCCATTGTGCAGCATAAACAAAAGTCTTCTATGAAGTCAAACTTTATTTTTCAGTTGCAGCCTTCTCTATACTGATCTTTTGATAAAATACATTGAAGATGCTGGTGGCAAAACTCACGTAACATTTTTGTAATCGTGCAAAAGTAAAAACATTCAGTTATCAAAAAAGCATTATAATTTCAACCCCAACAAGGTTTGTTTTGTTACAAGCAAACAGACAGTTTTATTATCTGTAAAGTAATATGCTGTAGCATAAAGTGTCACATATGTAACATTAAGTGTTTCATTTTTAAACTATGGCACAAATACACATTAGCCATAACAGTCTCATCTGGCTACCTGTAGCCTAATTTTTGGCTGATCAGTTTTTTATTTTGATAAAATGAAGTAAAAGCTTCTGAAAAGTAAAATGGGTACATGAAGTACAATTCAAGAATCCTTAGAAAATATTAACGTTCCCTTATATAATACAGCATAAATAATTAATGAAGGTTTTCTTGAAGTCCAGAGAGAGTTAGGGATCCTAACCATCCATGGAGAATTAGCGCCATTAGTTTGGTAAATAAGACCAGCTGACTCGGTTGTTACACAGTACCTTCCCAAAAGCTTGAACACTTCCCAGAAGGATTCAGATGTGTACTGGCTCCAGGAGAATATAAATAGTCCACCAGTGCTGAACTTCAGTTTCTTCCTTTCTGAGAGTCCTTACTCAACATTTCTAGTGAGTCTTTGTGCTTTGAATAAAACATGAGCTCCAGTGGAGAAAGCTGGTTCATGCACATTTTCCATTATCTTCAAAGTTCATTGTGTGAGTTTTTCTCTGCAGCTTTGAACATCAGAATGGAATTAAAGATTTTTAGGGCTGGTCCCAGTTTAATGCTCATTATTTTGACTATGTCTGATTGGGTCATTAGCAGAAATGCTTCTCCATCAATTTGCTTTAAAAGAAAAACACACAAAGCTATAAATAGGTCTGACAGTGCAGCAGTATAAACGTTTCAGAAAACATGAAAATTCCTAGCAACTTCAGACAAAGTTAAAGACTGGCTGAATACAAGCACTTTCAAATGCTTTCAAGAGAGCTTTGATTTCAACCTTTAGACAGATCAGCTAGTCCAAGAGAACAGGATGATCTTCTTCCTGCTTGAAAACAATCATCTGGCTAATTTTTAGCTAAACAGTTCTTATTTTCACACTGACAATATAAAACCTATTGAAAAGGAAAGTGGGTAAATTAAGTATAATTCAACTATACTGAAGCACAACAATGCTTTTAAACATCTTAGCTATTCCTTTTATGCAAGCATCCATAGAGAAAGCTTCTGGATTTCACTCCCAGCTACAGAGCTGGAATCCCCTTCAGGCCACCACTTTCTGCTCACTAAATAGCAAATTGAAATGAATTTGATCCCAGATGAAAACAGGAGCCAGGCTAACAAAACTGCCTCTTTGACACAAACACAACAGAACATTTCAAAACACTGAATATTTTTCCTTTGTTGCGTTGCTATTTTACTAAACATTACAAATGAACATTCTCCTGTAAGGAAATCACTCTCTCAGCAGGAGTGCTAAATCCCAACACGAAGAGCCCCAGGGTCCTTACTTCCAAGGGCTTCAATGGGGCCAACATTTCCTTTGTAAATTTTGGGTCACTTACATATCTACAGGTAAACTTTCAGTGAAACACAAGCTGGATAGCTATACATAAAATGCAACCGTGGTTAAATCAGGAGCACTGCTTAGCCTTAAAGATACTAATCTGAGATAAAAACAGTCTAAATATCTGTAGGGCTAGAAAACAAGTTTTCTGACTCAGACATGCTGCAAAAGACACCCCAGCACTCTAAGCTGAGGAACACTGCAGTCAGAACAGCATCATGTGGTCACCCACAGTTACTTTCTACTCATTTTGTGCACAAAGCCAGACTTGGTGAGCTCAGAACTTGAAGTGTGTGAACTTGGGGCTGCCCAAATAAAAAGCTAAAGCATCTTAACAGCAGTAGGGTAAGGGTTCATTTCCATAGCTGAAGTTTGAACCAGCATATTCTGCCAACTGAAAGACCTACTGACGTCAGCCAGTCCATGCCTGAATGACCTCATTGACCTCAGTGGGGGAGGTTTAATTTACTAGTCCAGACATAGCCTGAGAGACTGAATCCTAGAGAAGGGAATTATTTTCTCACACCTCTGAGAATGAAAGTGTTAAGGATTCATCATCTCCGTGGCACTTGCTGTTTGCTGACTTGATTAGCAATATGCCAACTTTTATTTCTAAATTCATTGACGAGATACCCTCAGTGACATAGATCTAGGCTTGAATAGTAAAATGCTCAACATCTGAGCAAGTGCAAAATGCCCAGAGATGCAGCCTGCCAGTCCTTTGATATGCAGCTGTAATAGTCATTACAGTCTACAGCACAGCCTGAAAACTTCTGTTGCAGGAGATTAGCAGGGCCATCTGTATGCATTTTCCTCAGGAGGTGCCTTCTCAAGTCCAAGTACCACAATTATTCTTCACTTGAAAGGCTGGCTGGCTCTGCCCATTCAGCTCGTCTGGCTGGGATAAGCACCTGAAGTACTCACTCTGGCATCAGTGATCAAACTGCCTTCTTGAAGCTAAGCATTAACAGGAATAACAAACCTCTGAGCAGAAAAAAAAAGACAACCTAGTTTATAGTGCCTAATGTACCTAAAAGCCCTATCCATTCCTAATGCCAACTTTGGAAAAACAATCTTCTCAGATGACAGAAATGCACACCTGGCATGCTCACAAAGTGAGTACATGCTCCTTTGAACCTCATCAGAACCTTCAGATCTTCTCACTTTCTGCTCACTCAAATCACATTCATAAACTGGCTATATCAGGAGGAAGAGCGTCAATAGCTAAGTGTGATCAGACAAGATGCAAAGAGTTTTAAGAGGTGGTTATCTTGAACCACTGTTCTGCTTTATTTTACTTATTAATATCCTGCAGAACTAAAATAACATACTTGCTTATAAATTTTGCCCAACCAGAATAAGAGAGAACAGTAGCAAATCACAAAGTTTGTGATTTCAATTGGCAGGAACAAAGTTGGAAAAGCACCTGGCTGACACTTGGCTGGTTTTCTCTTTACTTTCTTCCTACTTCATGACCTGAAAACCAACCTATCTTCCATACATTTGCATCTGACTTTAAAGAATGTGGCATTGAAATAGGCTGCTCAGGGAGGTGGTGGAGTCACCATCCCTGAAAGTGTTTAAGAGGCATCTGGATCAGATGCTGGTTGATAACGTTTAGAGGTTACAGGGATAGTGCTGGCTTGGAGGGTTAGACCTAATATCTTAAAGATCTATTCCAACCTAGACAATTCTATGATTCCATACACTTCATCCTACTAATTCATATGTATTTCTACCAGACTTTGTTGTCTCTGTCTTTTTAAAATAAAATCCACGCACCTCATCTTTAAACACCTTGCCATGTTCTTCACATCCTGGTAAACTTCGTATAAATTCAGAGACCTGCCATCAAAGTATACAAGAAAAGATTTAGTAAGACTCATGTTTTCTCAAAATAGTCTTAAAGGTTGACAATCATTAAAGTCTTTTAGCTATTGTTTTTACAGTCTCATATTAGGTGTTCCCCCTTCCTGTGTAAGTGCATAGAGTCATGCTTCTTTTTTTCTCTGATTAAATGAGATCCAACTGCCTCAGGTACAGAGAACATTCACAGGTACTTGTGAAAGTAAAGCAATGACAAAACTCTGTCTGTCCAAGCACTGTCACATACCTGAAGGGAGGCAGGGCTCTAATCATAAAATCAGGTGTTATGGCCTGACCATATCCACACCATTCCTCTCTGCACTATACTCTCACCCTCCAAAGCACTGTGCCACATCCAAACTGTGCACCAGGCATAGCTTCTTAGTTCATGCAGACCCCTACACCATTCCTCCAGAATGTTTGTGTGGGGACAAGATGTCGGTAGTGGAGACCATGAGCACTTGACATGCTGGGCCATACTTTTAGCACTTCTCTTTACAACACCAGTGAATATGTTTCTTTATATATATTTATTTATCTGTATCAATACACATATGAATGAATATTTCTGCTTCCGGGTGTGGATGGCAGTGGAATGGGCATTTTGGGGATCAGTTACATTAGGTCTGTCTGAGTCTAATCCTCTGAGTACTCATGTATTATTCTTAATCTATGGGGATAATCTAAAGCTCTGAATCAACCTTCAAGGACAGTGGTAGCAAGATAGAAGACAAAGGGGGAACCTACCTCATCTGTACTCCACTTAGAAACTTTACTGGCTGGGATCCCAGCTACACTTGGAAGGAGCTTGCTCTGCTGTTCCCAGCGCAAGGGTAGGCCAGGGATTTGCAACTTGGAAGACACGATAACTGGTTGAGAGAGAAGCCTCTGCGTGTTGGGTTCTTCAACATCTTCAGCAAGAGGAAGCAAGAAACCAGGATTAAATCCCTCAGTCAGTGATGAGATCAGTCACAGTAAAAGCATATTCATCTCTATTCATATATATAGGCCTCCCTACACAAGCTGTACAGTTTTGCTTGAATAGTAAAATGCCATGAATGCCACACCAGAATTAGAGTGCCACGACTGTTCTTCCACTACTATGACTATCATTATATCGGTTCTCTATAAATATAACTGCTCTTACATGGAAGAAGTGCCTCTGAACACAACACAGTTCTATGCCATTGGAGCTGTTAGCATAACACACCCCTGGTCAAACAATTTTAAATATTTTGGTACAATAAATCACACCCACACTTAATAATCGTACAGCAATACAAGAATTAACTTAATTCTGCGGTTGAGCTGTTAGAAAAGCAAAAGCAGCACGGCACTGCTACAAAATTCCAAGTGAATCAGTTATACAGTTCCAGCCCACACAAAATTTATGGCTCATCCACAACTAAATGTTTTTCAGTTCTTCTGAGGAAAAAAAACGCAAATGTCTGCAAATTCTCTGCTTCCACTTTAACTGAATGTTTTGCTTGGAAAATAACATTAAACTCCTCCGTGCTACTTTTTATCTCACTCATCCATAATGGAAGGAATGATCTCCCATCCCACTGCCCCCAAAGGTAATGTACTGGTGGGAGGGTGTCTTCAGCCACATGCTGCTGTTGTCTGGAGAAAAGCAGCAGTTGCAGATGTGTGCAGCAGGAAAGAGTGAAGAGTCATGCCTCAAATGATGTCAAACTGCATATGACATCCCTGCTCATTTAGATCCATGGGAAGTGCAAAAGCAACATGCCTGCTATCCGAACTCAGGCCCAAGTGCTTCCCAATTGGCAGCTTGAATTGTGGAAAACCTCTGAAACTCACTTCTGAAGGAACAGCCAACAAAGAAAACTGCTAATGCCTAATATTCCTTAATAACATGGTTCATGCAATTACTCACAAATCCCTATGCTATTTTTGTTTGGATTGCTCATTGCTGTTGCAGTTCCATTCTACTTCCATTTTCGAGAAGCTGCTATTAACCACAAGTTCTCCCAATCCTTACTGTTCTAGTTCTCACACATTTGTGCCCAACAACTAGGGCACAAATTCCCATCATAGATTTTTGCCAGCACAGTGGGGCTGGTCTATAATATGCCTAACATAGGATGTTATTACATTTGCTTGTGTTGTTCTGCTCCTCTAGCCTAATTTTTTGTTATTGATATATATGATTTATCCTCATTTCATATTAATGCCTATTATTCTGAAGTTTACGCTCAAGCCATTTAGTCAGCACTGTCAGCCCACTCATTATCTTTTTTTAAAGAGACTCCTTAATATTTTACTACTATTATACTCTCACTCTTCAAAGAGAGTTCCCTAAATGCCTTTTTACACTTCACTGTTGTTTTACAAATGCTCCTTAGAGCCTCTAATACTAATAAAAATCTCAGTGACAAAGGAGTATGTCTTGTCAGGCAGCAACTACACTGAATGTAAAGCATATTCTACTGAACAGTATCTTTCTAATTGTTCCCTAGAATCCCCTGCCCAACCCTATCCTCTGATCTTTTCCTTCTAGAAAAGGTCTCTTAAGAGTTGAAAATATAAATATTCAGCTGTTTTTTTCCTTTCATTCACAAAACATGCAATATATTGGTACTGCCACATAAATAGCAGATTATAATACTGTGTGAAGAAAATACTGCACAAACCACACCCTGCATTCACACATTTAAACATATGTACACATAACGGCATATAGATACAGGCATAGTGAGTAGCATTCTCAGTCTGTGTAGTGTCTGCCTCACAGGTAAGGCAAAGAGCACAAATGGAGCATGTAAAGTGCCAATTTACCCAACTAGATGGAGAAAATGAAAAATAAAAGTCCCTAGCCCTGCAGCAGATATAACCACAACACCAAAAAAAGGAAATTTAGGTTTAGTGTGGGTAACCTCATAACAGAAAGTCCAGAACACACCACTTTGGCTACAATCTCTGTCTCTAATATCAGACAGTTACAAGTTCTCCCTACCCTCATGCTCTGGAGTATTTCTCACTCTGCAAGCCCTGCTTCCCAGAGAGAGGCAATCTGTCTTTCTGGGCCAGAGGAAATATGAGATATATTCCAAGTTATGTCTCAGTTGGGACATTCAGGAGAAGAGTAACTTGAGGTGCACCAGAGGTTAGCCAGTTCCATCACAGAGCCACAAACAGCTTCTTCAACCACTTAAGCGAAGAAACAAAATCGGCTTGCCAGCTCCACAAGATAGCAGCCAGATGCACAAAGTTCACACTTCTAAACCTAACCAATGTTCTTCTCTGCTGACATTTTGCTTCAGCATCAGCCCACACGCCTTTACATTGTTCTTCACTTTATGCCACCTTGTTATCCTTCTCTCTGATAGTTCATCTCTATCTTCTCAGTGAGTTACCACAGAACAAAACATAAACTTATGCTTCAAAGAAGCCAAATGGCAAATACTTTCTAGTATTCATGAGAGACCACTAACACTGCTCATTCCCTCCTGCATGGATCTAGCTCATAGCATAGGTAATGTTTTTAAGCACAAGATTTATGTCCATAAAAAAAAGTTAGTATGGAGGGGCTGTAATTTCAGTGGAGTTCTTCAGCTCCAAATAATCTTTCTCCAAACAAAGGGAAGATAGCAGTAAACATTTTCTAAAGTTATCAGTAGAGAACTGGTCAAGAGAGTATGGCAAAAGTAGGCTGAAGAATAAGAACGTAAGCGACACACCAAAAAAACAGGACAACAAGCGCAGGTACCAACAGTGACAGTTCACAAATTCACAATTATTTTATCTTGAGATTTCCATGACTAGGATAGCAAGAACTTAATGATTCATTTTCATCTTACAGCTTAAATGTGTCATCCTCATTATTGTGTTCCTCATTATGTGTTAAACACATAGTAACGCAACATTATGTGTATAAAAAGGACAACTTTTCTAGACGATAATGTAAGAAAGTATTCTATTTTCCTAAATCTAACTGTGCAAGAACCTAGGAAGCAGAGTTTGTTGGTGAAACTTTATCCAAGCAGTCAATTCTGTCAAACTCAAAATGCTTCACAAAATCAGGCAAGTGTTCTTAGAACTAAAAGAACAATCCCAGACAATTTAACATGCTCCCAACTATGTGAGTTTTTTGATTTGTGTCATATAATGCAAAGTTCAACATCAAAACTGTATGTTTCCTTCCTCCTGAAACAAAATACTTAAAATGACCAAAACCTCTTTTCTATTTGCTTTAGAGACTTGCTTCTTCTGATGCTTCATTTTCTCTAGAATTCTGAACCACATCATGTTTCAAAACACTAACACACCTTTTTCACAGCTCTTACAATAGATGGAATCTCTCAAATTTTACACACCCGTCAGAGTGCCTTAGATCTACCTGAAAAGTGCTGGCAGACAAATGATGTTTTGAAATAAAAGAAATGCATCAGAGGTTAATAATTAAAAGTAAACCATTACCTTAATTTTATCATTATGCAAGCTCTACTAGTCTCAAAGAATTTCCTGGGTTTTACAGAGATGAGCTCACTTAAAAGGTAAGACATGTAGCTCTTAAAGAAACAGTTACTCAAGTCCTATGAATTTTGATGAAAGCCTTACAACCTGTTGTTGTACAAAAAATTGCTGAAGAAAATAATCTAAAAATACACATAATTAAGATTAGGAAATTAAGACCCTTAACTTGCATTGACCTTGTATCAGTTAATAAAATTATTGCAGCAAAAGCTGCACTGAAACAATGCACTGACTCAGTCTAATAACAAGCCTAACATACTAAGTTTCACACATGAAAAAATTAGCAAATATAAGACTGTGATGTTCTGGATTTGCGCTATATTCTTTCTAAACAATGAGGATAAAAATTAACAATGAGCAGCTGCTTCAATCTGTCCAACTGGAGCTATGAACAGCCAAGAGTTCTGCTACAGCAGTACATACAACCACACAGAGGCGCTGAACAGAAGAAAAGTCCATGTTGGAAGAAACCTTTGGAGATCATATAAGAACTTTCCTGTCTCACCAATGAGGAGCCACAGTCTGGCCATCACCCTCAACAAGACTGAGGCTGGGTTAAGTAATTCACCTTAACTTTGCATTACGTCTGTAATGTGTAAATGCTTTAACTTTCAAGGCAATAAGTGAATGTTATACCTTTACAACTTGAACTGGTTTAATAACCTATTTTTAAAAGTCAGTGGAAAAACATAATTGAAATGAGATTTTTTATATCACTATTCATTTTGCACTCATCTTTACAACTGTGATAAAGTTCTTGGCAAAGCCTTTGATGATTACAAGATAAAGAAACAGTGCTAAAAGTGTTGCTTTCAAGAAATTTTTGGACACAAACAGTGAATGTGGAAAATAAGTTGTAATACAGTTTCATGAGAATTTCAAGGGACATCACACTTCTTCACTTCTGCAGATTTTAATTTGAAACAAATTAAGTACTGCCAATTTACCTTTGATTTCATTTGAAATAAGCAGCTTATTTTCTGTCTCCTCATCTTCACAATCTTTGTTCTTTATGGCGTCCTTTGTTTGCAGTACTCCACTGAGGAAAATAAGATGTTCAATTTTTATTAATACATCAGAAAAATCACTAAGCATGACAACAACTCTTGCTAGCAATGCTATTAACACACCAGGATTCCCACACAAAGGATGCTGTATCTTTATAAAATAAAGAAACAGAGAGGACCTATTTTCTGACTTACACAGAATGGAATGACTACTGACATGAATTTTGCAAAGAAGGCTCAAGAATAGTGTAAATGAAGATTACGTAAACCATACCAACACACTTGACTTCATAACTGAAACTGAAAAATACACAAATGAAGGCAGTGGATGTGTCCACATCAGAAGACAGGAAGAGTGAAACCCACATACATAGCTGCATGTCCTACCAAGCCTTACTGGTTATGCAGGCCATTTTCAGGAGCTGTCTGAAATAACATCTACTTCTTTTTCCCTGCCCAACTTTCATCTCTAAGCAGTATCAACTCCTTGTCAGTACAGTTACTGACACCCTGTTGTGCAGCTGTTAATGATCCCACCAAAAATACCTGTATTTCTTTGTATCTGCTTTTGTATTACTTCTTATCCAGCTGCTCCCTCAGCTTTGCCAGCCCAAACATTTGCAAAGAGGGAATGTCTTCCCCCTACTGAGAAAAACTGGGCAAGAGATGTGAAAATAAGAGACTTTATCAAGGTAGGGGTGGGTAGTGGTGTGTGCATTTCTGTCTTAAAGTTAGCCCCTGGGAACTTCCTTTTCAAACTCTGCCTTCAGAAGGTATTTCCAGCCTGGTTTCCTACAGATGTGAAGTGATATGAATTTGCTGACATTATGTGTCTACTTCTGCTTTTAAGAATTTCAGAACACTTTGGCCAGTTCTTACTAAACCATCACAGATACTGAGTACTTGGAGGTACAAAGTACATAATGAGCATTCTCTAGAAACAGGCACCAGACAGAATGATTCTTAAGAGTCAAGACTACAAGAAATCCCACTACTATATGAACTGATGCTTTACTACCTACCAGAGAAGGAGTCAACAAGAACACCGTAACAAATGTCAAAATCACAGATAAAAAGTCAATCTACACCTAACACCTTGTTAGACATCAAGATTAGCTAACCTCAAAACACAAATCCATAGAAGAAACTGACCTGTTTAATTCCACTGTTTACATTTATACTACTAAATACCATTTATATATTATATACATGAAAACGTGTAACTAAATCAAGTAGGAGCTCCAAGTTCACTGACTTCTACTGAAATAAAATTCTCACACTACCAAGGGTGCAAAATGAACACTGCAGATCAGAAAATCCAGCCTTTTTAGTATGACAGGGCACAAATAATAATGGTATGACAAGCAATACCAGTGGAATGCCTACAGCAGGAACGACTTCTTGGGCTACAAAGGACTTCTCCACAGTATCTTCCTCAGAAATATTTATTCACTTAAAACTTATTTTCCCAATTCCACAAACACAGAAAACTTCTAAAGTAACGTGCTACAAACTAGTGCAATTAATTCCAAAGGCAAAGAAGATGATAGCTGTAATTCAACATAAGGAAGGGAGATCACCAAAATCTGTGAGGAAACAAGTACCTCCCTATTTTCTTGAGCGCAATTTTCATAGCAACATACATCCACAAATTTTACCTCATTAGTTAAATATGACCATATCATGAATTGAAGGTTTTGGGGAAAAGGCTGGAAGACAAATTGAATTTTTTTTAAGAGCCAGTATCATCTGATTCCCAAGCCTGAGAGTTCACCTTTCTTCACTGTAAAGATTCCACAGAATGGAATTTTTATTACAGTGAAATTCTTTTGCTACTCTGAAGATACTTTAAAATTGAATATGCTGTAGGCATGTAATTTTTACTGTGACTTTTAGTCTCAGGAACATTCCAGAGGGACACACTGCAGTATTTACGTACATAATTATATTTTTGCAAACCAAAATTTTTTAGTATAATTGTTTGATGCGTACAGAGCTTAAAAAATTTAAAAAAAAAAAAAAAGAGAAAAAAGAAAAGGAGTAAGTGGAACTGGAGATTAGCTGAATACCACCTAGATTTAACATAACAAAATAAAACTCATGTTTGGGATCATTTGTGGTTGGTTCCTCGATGAAGGACTTCTATGAAACAAAAGATCACCTTTGAATACAAAGGTATACACAATTGAACTGAAGTCAAACATAATTAAATCAACGCTATGAGCTCAGCAACTAAAGAGCACACAAGTGTGTGTATCTGTGTCTTCAATTATGCATGTGTACTTTGAATACACATCTAAAAAGATCCACTGGGTATTGCAATAACCAGATGCTCAATATTTTATAACCTCAGCAGTTCATATATACCTAATACTGTGAACATTATTTTTCATGCCTTTTTCAAAGGAAAATTATTCAACTGAAAGTCCTCTATGACTTTGCTGGATACATAACGAATGAGGAAAGCTAGATGATAAAATTCAGACAGTCATCAGTGCATTCAAATAGTTGAAATACAAGCTGCAAAGTCTCTGGGTAGTTCAAAGCTGGCACAAGTCTTATTCTCTTAATGAAAATGACTCAACACAGTGAATAGACAGCACATGTATTGGTTATCCTAAGCCTTCTAAAGGTAACACCCTCTAAAAAAATAAAAGACAAAAAATTTTTTCTTCAATTAATTTTAAGAGGTAGTCCCTAAGCCGAAGTATATTTCTAAAAAAATGTGAATTTACTGTAAGTATGGTTAAAATGATGAATTACAACTATTTTTTAATACAGGTTATTTCAAAATTACACTTGAAGCCATCTTTTTTTTTTTTGCTGTTTAAATTCACTGGAGTATGACTAGTGAATGCTGTTTATTAGTAGTATTGAAATTATATCAACACTGCTTGATGCTCTTACTAGATCTTTTCTGAAATAACTTGAACAATATAACCTGTTTGAAATAACATGAAATAATGTTTAAAAATAGCTGGCCAAATCTAAAAAGATGCAAAAAGCCACACACTAAGTTTTATTTTTTATTTAACGTAGGTTTTCGCAATTAAGGAAACAACTAATAATAGTTAAACAGTCTAGTGGAAAAAGGAAGAAAAATAATAAAACACTGCCAGATCTGGTTAACTCAACTTGAAAAAAAGTTTTAAAAAATAATCTTGCTGTGTTTTCAGAGGATTTAATTCATAGAATATCCTGAGTTGGAAGGGACCCATAAAGATCATCAAAGTCTAATTCTTAACAAAACAGTTCCATTTCAATCATCAGCTTTACTGTAGGCTATTTACCATATAATATCAACTCTCCAGTCTCTGTCTCTCAAGACACTATTATTGCTAACACAGCTCATATATTATGAACACAAAATAATGTAGCTCATGTAAATATATAACAAATGACACTTACTGCAGAATGTTATCTATTTCTGTTTGAAAATAGTCAATAAAATAACGCAGTGATACTGTAACTAATTAAAAATGTAGGGAATCCTATTGCCTTACATATCCCCATGAAAACGTTGAATTGTATATATTTTCAGCTTCAAAGATAGTTTCCAAACTTGCACTGTCGAATAATATTTATAGTATAAAAAAGGTATCTCATGTCATTTTCTGTCAAAAATGCATGCCAGATGCTGAAAGTTAAAGAATTACTTTTAATTTTTCCACGTTTGTACATATTTGTATATATACAATAACATATTTGGACACAAACCCAGGAAGGAGGATCTCTGTTTCCAATAACGGATCTGCATTGTATTTTTCCTCTCCTCTGACACGTGTTTCTTATTTCTTATATACCCTGTGATACTCCTTTCCCCTCTATTCCTAAGATAAAGAGAGCTGAAGGGCTTCCATCTCCTTCCCCACTGCTTCTAAGAATGCCACAGACAAATCACTGGACTGCATTGCCTGATAAGCTGCATTTTAAACTGACTCCAAACAGCCAACACTTTGAAAGGAACTGAGAGTTACCCAGGTGCCTTCTTTTCTTTCACACTGCATGACAGGGACTTCTTGCAAGGAGATTTACTTTCTGCATCTTCCAGCTTGGTTGTTTCTGGTACAGTTTTCCCAGATGGTTGATTGTGAGGTGAAGATTTCATACTTATGTGACCAGGGCTGGGGCATTTTCTGTCACTGTTTAAAACAAATTAACAAAATGTTTAAAAGTGGAAGCAGCTAAGCTGTTGTTTAATTTATTTTCTCTACGCACAAAAAATGGTGGTTTTTTGTCTAAGAAATACAAAGGAGTTTTTTTACTTGCCACTAACATAATTGTATACCTGGGATTTTCAGAAATCAAAATAAACAACTCTCTTCTCCATTAAATCAATGGTAAAATGATTACGTAATTCAACAGGAACAGAATTTGTCTAATACTATTTTTGATAATAAGCTATCCACATCAAATATTTGTAACACAAGAACACTTTGAGGTATTATTTTCCTCCTATCCCTTCTCTCCAACGATGTATCACTGTGCAGCCTTTAAAATGTTATATGCAGCCTCTTAATTGGGACAATGAAAAGTAGCACTTGATACAGTCCCTGCCACTGAGGACACTGCTCGAAGTGCTACTGCACTCACCCAGGGTGATCACCTGGGTAATGGTACCCAGGCTACCTGCCAGGGAGTAATTAAGTCACTTCAGATTTCTAAAACCCTACATTTATAAGAACAATCAAATCAGGCAGAACTCTTTGACAGATGAATATTTTGGGTTTTAAAGCATGAAGCTGAAACTGTCTCTGAGAAGGCAATTTAAAATACCATCTATTGAAAATATGCGGTCATTACAGTGGGAACTGGAAATCTACACTATGAACATTCACATTTTCACATTTACATTAATGTACCCCTTGAAGAGAAAGGAAAGCCTCTCTTCTTTTCCTTTCCTTCTTAAACTCTCTATTTTTCCCTATAGCCCAAAATAAGCACAGGAATCAGTATCCACAATTTCTGAGATAAAATCATAATCTGAAAATAATCATCTTGGTATCACACTCCTTTGTTTTTTCCCAGTGCTCCTGTTTAAAAGCTTCAGCTACAGACTTCATTATTCTTGTAAAACTCAGTCCCAGTAATTTGATTCCCCACTCCCACTGTAATGACAGAATAGCAGCTGCTCTTCAAAGAGCAACATTAATTTACAGTCATATTGATAACGCCACTACAGCAAACAAAGAAAACACAAAGAAATAATTTTCTAAAGTGAAACCAACTGGTCAACATTCAATTTTAAATTCCAATTAACCACTTAGTAGTCTAGATAGTTACAACAAAGATGAAAACGGACTCTTGTTAGACCATACACAGTCTCAGTATCAGTTTTTGACAGCTCAGTCCAGTGACTTTTCTGATAAGCACTGAAAAAACATTTTTCTTTCCTGTAAATGAAAATGTAGATAAATAGGCAGGCCCTTCTGAAACCATTCAGTCATTGCACAATTATAAATTGCATTGCAGAACACAGAAATAAAGTACTGCTGTTAGTCGCAGACATTGCTTCAATCATAATTACTTGATTACAGGAGAGGCGGATCTTTCACTTGTTTCCACTTTTCTGTTTCTGGGGATAGGACTGGCTGCAGGCATCTCCCCACTCAACCGGTCAGGTAAGAGGCTTTCTTTGTTCAAGTTCATCTCTGAATATGGGCAGCTGACTGCACTAGAAGTTGAAGAAGAAAAATTACTCCTTATGCTCAGACACTTTACTGATTTCATTTTTTTCAAACAAAATTACATTGGAGTTTCCTAGAAGTAGATGCAGTAACTTAATATAAAGAAGATTTTTAAAATGCAGTAAGTAAGTATTAATAATCATTAATTAAAGTATTATTTAAAGTCATGCTTTAAAATGTTAATAAATCCATCGATCAAAAAACTCAACTTCGCATTTCATTTTCGCAGCAACTTGTGTAACGCAAATTGTATTAATTTCTATTACAACATTCACGGAAAATTGCTTGATAAATGTTTAGCCTGCTCCCTCATAATTTTAATGGTATTTATACATACAACACTGGATGCCTTTGACTATACCCATGTCTCTCCAAATAAAGTCATGTCACCATGGCTATTTATTTATGTGTAGGAGGATATTTCTATTGTGTAATGTCTACATAGAAGCTGCATTTCAAGGGCACAATATGAGGAATGGTGCACATCTCTTTACTGCAGCTGAGCGACCCATCTTTGCAATTCCCATTTTGTGATATTCCATGGGGTTGGACTGTGATATTTTCACAGTCTTTCTTAACATTCAGCATTCCCTATTTCCCTGCACTCCTGCTAGGGAAAGAATTTGACAATGAATATTGATACAATGACTTGTAAATACTGCTCTAAGAAATGTGAAAGTTGTACCAAAGTCAGAAAACCTGTGTTTGCACAAGAAGCAGGAAAGGGTAAAACAGCAATGCAAACCAAAACACATGAGGCTGAACTAGGATTTTTTCTTTAGAAGAATGCTCTGCAGTGTTCAACCGATTAGTCAGCCAGACCGCATACTCAACACATCACTGATAATATCCTGAACTCTGAGTAGTATATGTATGTCACAACAGTGAATAGCATCACGCTCAAGTTTTCAAAACTCTGTGTAAGATACAGGACAGACTGTATTAAATATGATGCTCTATTTGTGGCTCATGAGCTATGACATTACCTATATCCTGAAATTATGCTTTCCTACTCACCTGTATTGTTACAAAGACTTCTATAATATTAAAAGGTAAAAAACCCATGTTCTTCAATTTTGCTTATTTTCTTTTCAAGAAAGAAGCTACCATAACTACCCATCTTTCCATAAATCACTGCAATGTTTTATTTGTTTCACTGATAGTTACATGCATGACTTCCAAAGAGAGCTGTCTAATATAAACAAGTCTACCTTGACAGCCATATGCCCTGCCACCTCCAAATTACAAAAATAAATAGAAAAACAACAGCTTTCACTATCATTTTCTTTCTATGAAGCACAGCACCAAAAAAGAAAAAGGCCTCTTAATTCAAAATATGTTGTACACTCTCCTCTTCCTTTACCAATGAACCTCTGGGTTCAGAATGAGTAACAGCTCCTATAATGGGGATGGACCAGTATTGGTGATCTAATTTTGATGTTGCCAATATAAACAAAAAGTTGGTGGAAATTTACATTTCTATCAGCACTTACATAAAAGGAGAAAATTCCTTAAGGCCAAGGCAGTAAGCCCTTGCTGGGGTTATGAAGACAGGATATCAACAGCATGTTTGATTTCTTCAGTTGGCTCATTTGAAAACAAGACAGTATCAACTTTTCTTTTTTTTAAATTATTATTCTTAAATCCTTGAGCAGCTATGCTGTGAACTTGGATTATGGAGGAAAAAATATAGAATAGTTTCTGCTTTTCTGATCAAGATGAGATCCCTGTTTAAGGCTACTCCACGCAGATGTTGTTCCATAACAGTCTGTACAGTGCTTTAAAGAGAAATGCAGCCATATCCCCAGGTGAGCCAATGAAGCGCAGAACAGTCATCTTTGCCTTCTTCTGAGGAACTTTTTGTTTACACCTCCAAGTCAGATAGAGTCCAGCCACCAACTTGGCTCTAAAACACTACAGTTGAAGTATGGTATGCTTTCTTAATGAAATATTTTAGAGACATGGAACAAAATATACAAATAAAAATTAACTTGGAGCATTCATCTTTTACTTCTATTTTCTCTTAAGCAGACTAGGGCATTTTATTTTAAATCTATTTATATATGGCTACTTACATTTATTATCAAGATAGTGGTTTTGTGTATATTAGGACTAGCCCCTGCCAGATGTCTTATGCTGCTGCATCTATCACAATTACGTCTTTTTTTCTCTTTCAAATGAAATGCAAGATAAAAGATACAGGCTTCTGCTCAGAAAAATGTTTTAAGGCACCAATGCTAGTGTGATTTAAGTTCTTGCTGTGACAAACACATACCACTGTGATGAAATACACTTATCAGAAATTAATGAATATATTGGTCAATCTCAGTTCTGCCATTGCTACAGGGCAAAGCATGTAATTTTCTTTTGGCTTCCTAGGCTCACAGGGATGCTTTGAGCAATGTTTCTGAGCAGTTAAAGGGCTGTCACGAGGAAACACTGAATACTACCAATGTGGTATTTAACTTCAGTTGTGTATTATTAAGCAAACCTTACACCTCAATGAAATCTGACAATATGATTGTCAGACTCCAGCAGGTTTTTTGTTTACCAACACCACTAAAAGGTTTTAAATTAAAAAAAAAAAGAAAACAAAACAAAAACAAACAAACAAACCCCAAACAAAAAACCCTAAGAAAAAGCCTCAAAATTCAGTCCTTTATTATAACTTGCCTGCTTATACACTACCTTTTCCTTTAGTATTTTCTGGAAAAACTGAAGTTGAATGACAGTTTCAGTCAACAATAGTTATGATATTAACAATGCTTTGGAACACTAAATTCAGATGACTTTTTCTCTGTAATTAATCATTCAAGTTACTGTATCATTTTTTAAAAAGTCCTTGATAGTCCTTTGATGTTACTGTTACTTGAGGCAACAAAAAGAACTCTTGTGGTTTCCACTGTTAGCTTTGGTACAACAAAACACAGCATGAATGAATCTGTGTATGGCTTCGGATCAATCAGGAAAATTCTCCTGAATCTCAATGCCTCCAGCCTTCAGTTCAGCTTAACTTGTCTGCTACAAAGAATGAAAAAAATTAATCGTTATTCCTACATAATAGAAGTATTTGATTTATATAGGACTGTAAGTTTTTAACACAACTCATCTCAAGGGCTCAGAAGTCTTGGTGCTAAGGTTATTTAACGTTAAATAACGATTTTTAACTCTCCTGTCACCTTAAACCTGGATTTCTGCTTCAGCTTGCAGTTTGCTTTAGCACACCATTTTGAAAACCACGGAAGTTCAGAAGTTAGTTTCCAAAATGATCGGATGTCCTTGGCTTGTGGGTACCAAGGTCTGCCAGAGGCTCAGGAAGAACGGCTGGAAGCAAAAGCAGCAGCAGATACTCAATGTGAAACCTCTGTTATTCTTCTGACAGGGCTGTACACCCCCCAGCACTGCTTTGAAACCAGTCCAACACGAAGATCTCAATTATCATCAGAGCTGCCTCAGTAAACAAACACTCACACTAATACCACCTGACACACACACACCCCCACACAGGAGAGTAATCAGCCATCTCTAAATGCTGAAGGATCAGCACAGCACAACAATTAGCTGTTTCCAGGGCACTACTGAAATGGCAGCAGACTGGCTGGAAACGTGTGTCCATGACAGTCTTCCAAGGAAAGGGAGCCACCGTTTCCAGAGTCCTGCATATGCTGAATAAAAACTGAGCATTAAAATAAGTTTCTGTTTTTACTGAATCATGAAAGATGAATAGAGAAAAAGACAATGCACCATACTGATCACAGGTCTGGGATTTTCAAGTCAACAGAGGTTTTACATAACCAGCCCTTTCCAGAACTGTCTGATGGAACAGAAGTGTTGAGTAGCATATCCCACCTGTGTTTATTTGCAACTGCTGTTCTATCACACTCAAGATCTATCTCTAGGTGCAGTTACATACATATCTCTTTTTGATAAAGTTCAAGGGTAGGAGGATAAAACTGGGCTGCTGATAGGTAGGCATGGACCTTAGTCTTCTCCAGACGTTTGAAGATGCTCCTATCTTGTAGCAGTATGCAAATTTTCTGAAGCACAGAGTCCAGATGGAACACTCTCAGCCATACCTAATATTAGAAGGGAACATAGGCCAGGATTCTCTCTTAAACTGAAGAAGAGTAAGGCAGCATTCTGTTTGGCCTAAGAACTTGCATACGAAGTACTTTTAAATATAGATTATTCGTTTTTATGACCACTTGGAGTATTTTGCAAACCTGTATCAAGCCACAGACAGGTCTCCTGGTTTAGCTGTACTCATTGGAAATGTTACCAACACCAGCTCCTCGGTGCCTTTCAGGTGCAAGGTACTGCTGAGCACTGCCGAGGGATGAGGTTGTACGAGAGCTCCAGACTGGACGAACAGATGGATTAGACTATCTAGAGCAGCCTATGTCCAGGAGGCCACATCAGCTAGTAGCAATACATGATTGGCAAGAAACCTTCAGAGAAAAGATCCTTAGAGCATCTGAGGGATGTGTTCTTTCTTTTTTTGCTGATAGATTTTGTAAAGTGATCTCTTTACTTCAGACTTTATGTAAACATTTTTAACTAGTCTCAAAACAAGCAATACAACTACTCTTTCACAAATTACAGCACATGTTTATCATTAAAACATTCACTTTTTTAGGAGAAAGCTGCTTCAACAGTCTAAACCTGAATCAAGAGTACTTTAGAACGGATTTGGCTGATGACAATGACCTTACATAAAAGATAAAATAAAACTTGAGACTGGCATCAAAAACAGCTGACAATTACTTCAGCAGACACTGAACAAAAAGATGTGACCTCCTGCTGAGCTGAGGTTTCCATGTTTATAAAACATGTGTTGTCTTACAACACAGCCTCTTCAGTTCAGCCACAGCACTTGAGTTCACTTCAACTTACACACAACACATGTGAAGTTTGATGTTTCTGGCAAAAATCTTTACTCACGAAGAGTTGACTCAAAACTCTAATGAACTACTTACAACTGACCTCTTCGCATTTCTGCTTGAACTTGAGAATTACCGCACGCATTAAACATCAGGGTATACAATTCACAATCATAAATATGCAGGTAATCTGCATAATGCTAACAATCTGTACATCAGGCTGTTTCAACTGCGCAGCACATAACCCTAGATCAACTGTTGATAGATACCAAGTCCTTATTAACATCAACTTTTCCAAAAAGTAAATGCTTTAGCCCTGCTATATAATTAATCACCGAGGCTTTCATCTAATTCCTAAGGAACAAGCTCTCAAAATTATTTCAGAACTACTTAGCATTTTAAATTATCATCTTCTCTGCACACAGGCATTTATGCGTTGCACCTCATCACAAAAAAAAAGATAAGCATGGTTAAATACATTTCAAGGTTGCCAAGATAAAAGAGCCATGGGAATGCTACCTGATGTGGAAAATTGTACAAATTTCAAAATCACTTTGTTAATTCAGGAAAAAAGTGGTGGTACAATGTTAGAATCCTTGTGGCGACCTGAACCCTTGAGTTTGTAGGCTCTAGATGAGTAACAAATCTCATTATTTTCCTCAAAAATACTCAAGAACAAAACTAGAATATCATCACAGAGGGCAAATCAATAGCTAGTGAGTAAGATACTTACTGGTAAAATATATTTGCTATGAAACAGCAAATATCTGTCTTATGATCAACAAAATCTCCTTGGTTATATTTTTATATCCTAGAACTATCAGCTAATATGCAAATAATAGGATTGCTTAGACTACAGTAAAAATAAAGCACAATGAAATGCCATGAGTTTGTTTCTTTTCTTAATATTCAGGATGAGTAAGTATAACAACCTTTAAATAGCATGGAAATTGTAGCTATAAAAGCAAAGGCTGCACAAAGGAAATAGACATATAGCTCTTACTCATCTCTTCCATCTAAAACATTAGAACTTTTATTGCCAATGTTTATTTAGAGAGATCATAAATGAAAAACTTTTCAGAGAAATTTACTTTCTTTTTTTTTCCTTATTTGAAGTTTCAGCTTTGGGCTGAAACCCATGGTATGTTCACCTGATTCTAAGTAATTGAGATAGCACTTGGTAAGGAATTGGAATTTATTGCCTTCCAGATTAGACGCAATAATAAATCATACAAGGCTCAAGTCTACTAGAATATGTAATTAAATGGGTTTCAGATAAGCAGTCAGGAAGCTTTTTAGGCAAATCTAGTTTAGTTCACATTTGCAGTGGACTAAGACTATGAATGCACAAGGTTATGATACGGTAACAGATGGTAACCTCTTAAGGACTGACTTGACTGTTGAAGGAGTTATCCTACTTGTTGAGTGCAATAAAGCGAAAGTAGAAAAGGGAAGGTAGAAAAACTGGGAGAAGAAAAACCAAAAGAAAAATAACATAGATAAAGACAACAGCAATAGGGTGAGAATAGTCTCAAAGACAGTGGTGTAGCACACTGTGTCATGACAACTCCACCACAGTTCATACTGCAAGTTTTGTCACTGGAACTATCCCAGCTATGTCCCTTCCTGGGGATAAAGCCTGTCCTAGCATCAGGAGCTCTTCTGCTCCTAACAGCACAAACATAATGCTTCTGCTGCAGATAGGGAAGAACTTGCAGCAGAAGATGCCTTTTGCATACCAAAATGTAGCAATACAGTGAGTTTTGCTGGCCAGCTATCTTTGATGGGGATTTGTCAGGACCTTAACACGTGGTTATACACCATCAAAACCTTGTAGCACAATTTGAGTCAACAGGACACAATTCTCTCATAAAAAACATGAAAAGATTGCAGAAGTCACTCTCAGATCAAGGTAGTTTAAAAAGATACTTTAAAAAATGTAGAGATAAATAACCAAAGAGCAACCCTCTAACCATTTGAGAGAGCAGGAAGAACAAAGTGACATGACATTCGAGAATTCTATAACTGTGTAATGGAAAAACGACAACTTTTGGAAGCTCTAATTTGCAAAAAGGTAACAGGATGATATTAATGATGCTTCATTCTCAACTTAACATACTATATTACTTGTACCTCCCTTACTGAAACAGTCTGGATTCACCTCACACTGTAAATATTTTTAAAATAATAAAATTTCAACTTGGGAAATGTTTCCCATTTACTTGGTCGTTGTCTCTCTGTCCCCTCCATTCCATTCTCCCGTGCTAATATCAACTACTCTCTAAGATGGGATGTCCATATTTCTGTATTATACTTGAGAAGGTGTTCAACAAAGCATCTTTAGAAACACTAAATAGAAGCAGCAAGCTGTCATTCAGGAATAGGTCAGTCAGAATTTCCTTTCTAGCATTGTTCCAAGTCAACAAGAAAATCGTTACCCTTACCAACCAAGCAGAACAAAAACATCCAAGCCAGAATAATAAAATCAGTGGCCTCATATTTCAAAAGTTTCAAAAGTTACTGCTTTATACATATCTGTCTGTAACATTTTGCAATCTGGACAGCAAGCCAAGGAATCCTCATAGGAACGAAATATAGAGTAACTGAATCTACCAATTGTGACAAAAGTAATGTACGACAAATCTCATCTCAGCACACCCTGGTGAAATGAAGTTACAGATTGCTAATGTTTATTTCAGCATGCTCACCATGGCAACTGAAATAATTGCATATTTAGGTTTACAAGATTTCCTATTTTTTTCCAGCTTGGATCTGTTTTCTTATGAACAACAATTTAAAAAAAAACCATCTGCACACATCCCTCAATTGAAAGAATAAAATCAGTTTCACAGAACATACCTATGATGGCCGATATGTCTTGCTCTTTTAATGTGTCCAACTCCCTTACATCCTGCTGTGGGACACCCTCCATGCTCTAAAGCTTCCACCAATTCCAAGGGACCTGCATGCCAGGTGAAATTACAAACGAGATTTTAAAAAATGATCTAATATTTAAAAGCTATATAAATATGCATGAATACCAGTGCATTGTAGCAAGCATGAAGAAATAAGTAAACAGAAGTACTTTAATAATGCATTCTGCAAAAGCACGATGGAGATTTAAACAACCTAATCCACTGGAGAAATAATTTTATTCTGTGCGAGTAAATCTCTACAACAGAACTACATCTATATAAAGAACACAAATCTTGGAGGAGCTGCATGACATCAAATTTCTCCTCTACTATCTACATTTAGTTGGAACCTGGTTGTTTTGCAAGAGCACAGAAAAAGTAAGTTATCCTATGCCTGTTCCTGAAGACAGGGAAGTGTTTGTAATGTGTACTGTCCCTACACATTTTTTAGCTGAAGTTTTCCAGTAAAAAAGATGTAAAAATGAAGGCTGAAAATACTACTAAAAAGAACAAGCCATCAGGAGATTTTTGACATTTTCACTTCTCTGAATTTACGTGTCTATCTGATTTTCATCAACCTGTAACAATGATGCCTGCAGAGACATTAAAGGATGCATGCAAAAAGGAGCTTTGAGGCCCAGGCAAACATAGCATACAACCCACAGCTCCACAGCAAGTGAGAGACAGCCGTGCTCCAGCACATGACACTGGGAACACCTGCTGCGCCTCCGCAAGCGTGCACTGTCCCCCTCCGGTACCAGCTCTTCTTGAAAAGTACATAAACTTGTACCTCCCCCTCCACACAACAATACAGACATGAAAAGGTCTACTTAAATAGATTTTTCTAGATGAAAGGTTCTTGCTCGCAGATGGGTAATGAAAGACAGAGAATTATTATGCATAATTAGTGCAGTCCAGAAGGTTTTTTTACCAAATGTTCCAGCTATGCAAATTTTACAACACTATGACTACACTGAAGTCCAAAGACTTCCACAGCCTTTAAAGAGTGTAATGGGTGAGAGAACAGGGAATTTCACCTCTTCTACCTTTATGCAGAATTCATGCTTATAATGTAGCAAGTAAGTGGACTCAGTGTTATCTGAATAGGGATGTTTCTGTAAAAGAAGTCCTGCTCCACTGATGTTCTGATTTTGAAAAAAAACTAGCTTCCTATAAAGGTACTCTCTTCAGTTAAAAAATTCAAACTCTTTAAAAATATAATTTAAAAGAGCTATAACTAGTTGTCCATGTTTATGTGAGAAGCTGCTGTTTGCATCACCGTGAAACAACATTAAAATCAACGTCAATACGTGGCTCTTAATTCCCTAACCGCTACCAAAAAGGTCATAATCTATCACGATTACTTCATTACATCTGAAAAGACTATGAATACATGAATGCTGGTAACTGCTCTAGACTAATACTGCTAACATTGCACAGCATTCACACAAAGCTTCTAATGTGAAAGACAGGGATCTGGACCTCATTGTTGAAAGTCCTATCACATTGACTGAGGCAGAAACCGTCTTGCAAAATATTTTCTTCCCTCATCGTGAAACCCTTGCAGAAGTCTGGCAATGCTTTTTAACTTATCTGGAAACAATATTAATATTTTTATAATATTCTATATGGTAATAAAACAAAGTCATGTTTTTGGAATAATATTTTATTCAGTAACCATTCTATTTTATAAGTATTTGTGTAGATTATTACTTTTTCCCTATTTAATGGATGGTCAATTTCCTCTCCTGTCACATTGTCCATCTTAATTTTTGTAGCATAACAGAAAGTTACTTCTAGCAGTCACGGCCTAAAAGGGATGAACAGTGCCTCCTAAGCCACTATCTAGAGGAGATGACATGTTATATATGATGGGCACCTGTACCTTGTTTCTTTTAATGTCTCCAAAAAAATGAATTGACATATTTCATACTCCCACCTAGGCTAAGATTTTTATTTTTATCCATCTTACATAACAGAAATGTCGCAACCTTATTCAGCTCCTTTGCCACATGATAGAATTTTTATTTATGTGGCCACAGACTACTTTTCCCATTGGGCTGCTTGTTCAGCACACAGGACAGCACATCTCAGATTAAGAAGCAGATATGCAGCATCCTGTCTTCTCCTCATTACTCACTTTGTGCTTTGCCACTTATGGCACTCTATTCAGACTCTGAAGGCAGAATGATTAACTTCCTAACAGGCAGTCATCACTGTACTGCTGGAGTGCTCAGAAAACTAATGAATATACTCTGATCACACCCTGGATAGGAATCATTTCTTCTTGACATTTAGAGACATTGAACTGATATACTGTGATTTTCAGGTAACACATTCACACTGTGTGTGACTTATCCCAGTTATTTTACATTCAATTTTTTTCTGAGTACTTGGCATTGCTCAGCATTCCTTATTTTCCAGTTCTTTCTGACCTTGTTACAGCTGTGAATACTCAGCACTTGTGCAAACCGTACCTCAGAGTCACTATATAAACCCAACTCAGAGAAGAGCACTCACTTAAAAACTCATCTGTTCAAAGTTTGGCTAAAGTGATTTCACTGCTGTTATCCAGAAACACAGTGGTCTAGGCAGGGATATATTTATCAAAAAGTCTATTCTCCCTGCAACCTTCAATCTCATTTATCATATACCTCCCACTTCTTCAACAAGTGAAACAAAATCCCCAGACAGGGCAAGCTGGTAAATCCAATGTTATTATTGGTACCATGCTTCTGTTAGATTTATTTTCAAAGTGGGCACCATTAATCCCTTTTTGCTCAGCTGGAGAAGAAAAGGAAGTTAGTTGTTTTCGAGGATTTGCCACAGCATTTGAAAGCAGTGCCTTCTCAGTGCACTCTGGACTCCTTTGAGCCAAAAAGCATAGTAACCATCAAGAGATGTGAACAAAGGATCTTAAGCGTGATACCCTATCCCTACTGAGCACCACAGCAGTTTCAGCACTGGCTTTGAGAGGGCCAGGATTTTACACAATAGATCTTTAACATTACTTCTGGTTTTGACTGTGGTTCTTGTATTTCCATAGCAGTAAGGGTCAATAAAGCCATCTACTAAAAAGTGATTAATTACTGACCGTTGATTTTGCACTAAATGTCACATTTGCAATTATTTTGCATACCCTAGTGGCTTCTCTTCTTCGAATGGCACTGGCAGGGAAAAAAGATAGCACAGCACACACGCCTTTTACCATCATTACATTACAGTGTGGTTTCCCTTACTAAGTGGCGGCTGAAGAGGGTGTCCGGTTTTCGTACACCAGCCTGCAGGATGGATATCAGGGCTGTCTACATCAGTCCAATAATCATAAATACTATCCCAGCCATCAAAATGAACCTAAAATACAAAAAGGAGAACAGTACATTTTAGACCAGGAAAATTCTCCATGAAATCAGTTTACCTGAGTAATCTCTAGAAATGACACGTCCATTAGAGAAGTCACTTTCAGAGAACTATTTAAGTTACACAGAAAATACATTACATGTCCATTACATTCTGGACCCAGGCATAGTCTCACTAGATAGTAAACAACCATAAGTCATATGGTTGTTTACTGTGTTATCAGGCTCAAGTCGAGGAATAATGCAGTTCTCACATTAGTTCTCACATTAATACTTAAATTTAAGCATGAATTTTTTCCTCTCTCAAAAAAACCACACAAAAATCCAAATGTTTTTTAATCTCCTGTTTGAACTGGATTTAAGAACAGCAGAGCAGTAAGCACAGGGCTAAAAAAATAGGAATTTATCTATAAAAAAACAAACAACCTCCCCACTGTACAAGCAACAATTTTACTCAAATCAGACTATACAGGATAGAGTTTAAACTGAAGAGAAAATGAAGCATGTGACTTTCCAGGAAAGCACCAGTATGGGTTATGCACACATTTTTTCACATGAAAGCTAAATATCTTCAAATCTTGCATGACCTCTGTACCAGTAAATTCTTCAGATCTCTCATGTGCACATGTGTGGACGCATGTACACACAGATATGTACAAACAGACCTCTTTCAACACATGCTACAGAGTCAAGTTACTACCCTAGAAGTTTCAAATCCTGTCATTTAATAAATTAGACTGGAAAGTAGGTTTTTTCTTTATTTTGAGATGGATTTTTTTGTTTCTTTTTTCTTTATTTTGAATGTCCAACTTAAGGTAGAAAATGTGTAGGCGTGAAGATATTAGCTCTTATGACTCCCTACCAGCAGTTAATTCAGATGATTCAAAATGAAATGCCAGCTGCATCTTCTACTTGAAATAACAGGTATGCCTAGTTAATCTGTACAAACTGCAAACACACACATCCTTCATTTCTAATTGGATATCTGGTATATGTTAGCCCTTCTAACAGTTAAGGGCTTCAGAGTGGAAACTGGTTTCTTACAATGAAAGAAAATTAATTCAAGTACACAAGTTCTGCAAAATATATTAAAAATATATTAATTTAGCTTAATCCAATCTAAAGCCCATAATTAACAGAAACTTCAAAACTACAGAAATCAATGACAAAAGACAAGAGATCAGGGCTATTTCTTTAATATCTCACATATATCTCTCTCTTCCTCTCGGAAACTTATAGAGACAGATTCAATTAACCTAGACCAAATATTTTATGATCCCTAATACAAATATCAAAGCAGCCCTTTGACATGTGATATTAAATAATCACATTTCTTGATAGAATAGACAATTGTCTCCTATCAACTATTCCCAAAGCAATTTTCCAATATATTCAACTCTGCTCTCTAACTACCCACCTCAGCACAAGCAACTAAGAGGACAATAAAACAACCCATTCTGAAGGAATTATGCATATATCAATTAGTGAAAAGCAAGAGCAAAAGCTATGCAGGACAGAGTAATGTCACTCATTTCTTCCTATGGTTGATTTTACAACTACAGGATTTTGATTTCACAAAGTCCACATCATCTACTTAAGCAGGATAATACAATAAGACAGAGAAACTTACTTTTATTCTATAGTCATCAGTATCTACAATGGTTGCTACTCTGATAAATACTGGATTTCTCTTGTCAACCACTTCAAGTTTCATGTTTTTCTGAAAGCCATGAGAAGGTTTCTAGAAAAGAAGAACAATACTATGTGAAACAGAACAAAACCTCAAAATCTCATGCAATTGCAAAATATATATAATCCATAAAAAACTTTCTGCCTTTATCTTTTCAAATCTGCCCTCCCTCTACTAGAAATTCAAGCATAAAAACATAATTCAAACTAGTGTTATCAATCTAGGGAAACAAAGTAACTACTGTGGAATTCCAGGTTCTCCTGGAGTGGACTGTATTCAAGCCATCTAAGGATGCAAATGGGTATCTTTAGTTTGAATAAGTTTTTTTCATAAATTCTCTAGAAAAGTTTTCCCAGAGATTTTGGCCAACAGTTTCAATGCAGTATTTAATAAAGCATTACATACCAGCTGCCTGAAATCTCTATGAAACTGTCTACAGGAAACATATTTGTTTTCCTTGCTTTCCTTGCATACCATGCTTTCTGGTATGTATTTTTGTTTCATGAATCAAACTCTTTTTCAGTCTCCTACTGAAAACATATAACTAATTCACAGCATAACAGTAACAAACAGGACCAAATGCCTGGGTTTTTAATACTATTTTGACAAAAATGGTGTCTTTGGTAGGAGTATCAGATTTTGTGTTTGTCATCTGCAGTTATGAAAACTAAAGCAAAATTATTTCCATTTTAAAGGAACATATTCACAAGACAAGTTATGGAGTTTATTCTAATTTTTTAGGAAAATAATATATCTGTTCCTCTAAGACTTCCCAGAGTATTGGTGTTTTTCCTTCAGCTGCAGCTTAAGAACTCAGTTTTCTCCCATAATACAACACAAAACACTGTTACTGTCTCAGATATAACCAAATACCTTCCTAATCCTTGCTCAGGGTGTTCGTGCTGAGAATGTAAGATTGAGAAACATTATTAAGCCAGACACACCTTGGGGTGATAAACTGCAGGTCATTAATAAATTCTGGTAATCTACTGACCCCAGGAACTGCTATAAACACCACATTTTAGCTTTTGTTAATCCAGCTCTTAGCAACGTTGAGAATTAGTGTCCCTAATATGAAAAGCTGAGGCAAACATGCTTCAGTGTACTGTGAGACAAGGGCTGGGAGCTATCGGCCACCTGATGCTGGCTCTCAACAGCAATCCAAGATGATTAGAGGGGTGGAGTACCTCTCCTATGAGGAAAGACTGAGAGAATTGGGTTTTTTCAGCTTGGAAAAGAGATGGCTAAGGGGTGATCTAACTGCAGCCTTCCACCACCTGAAGGGAGCCTACAAGAAAGACTGAGGGGGGCCTTTTTACAAGGGCATGTAGTGATGGGACAAGGGGAAATGGTTTAAAACTAAAAGAGAGCAGGTTTAGGTTAGATATTAGGAAATAATACTTTACTGTGAGGATGATGGGGCACTTGAACAGCTTGCCTAGAACTGTGGATGTCCAATCCCTTGAAATGTTCCAGGCCAGGCTGGATGGAGCTCTGAGCAACCTGGTCTAGCGAAATGTGTCCCTGCCCATGGCAGGGGGATTGGAACCAGATAATCTTTAAGGTCCTTTCCAGTGTGTAATTCCTTTCTGCAGAAGTGACCATCACTGAAATCTTAAGAGCTCAAAAAGATGGATCACTGAAAGAAACTAGCAAGTACAAAGATAAAAGAAAAGGATGTTGCCCACGAACACCACACTTAAGCTGGGGAGCTGCCCGTGGATCCTGCCAACATGCCCTAGCTGCAAGCTTGCAGAAGAAGAAGTCTGCTAAAGGGTGCTGAAAACAAGCTCTTGCCCAAGGCAATGGACTATATGGACAAGCAGACTAACCTCTTACAATCATTTTTACACTGTACCTATTGCACCATATAAAATGTACAGAAATACAAATCTTCAAAATATGTTATCATGACTCAGTAGCTATCTCATTATTTGTGATAAGTAGGCAGTAATTTTCCACTGCAAATTACACTCATTAGTGATATGTTTGTAGCATTTAATCCCATTTATAATAATTAAAATAATACATTAATAGTTATTTATAATAATCTGATTTCTAACAGTGAACTGCAAACTTGCATAAGAATAAACCACCTATTATGCAACTAATTAATTGGACATTTGGAAACATAGGAACATCAAATATGTATTCTCTTCTTAAACTAATTAATTACATGAACCTAAAAGCATGAAAGAAATTTAAGCATTTTCTCACCACTTTAAAAGCCCTTGCAGGTGCAGGTAATGAACTGGTTTCTTCCAGATACTTCTCCCAAGAAAAATGCTTAGCATGTGGATAATCTGGCACAGAAGAAATACGAGCAAAATTAAACACAGCAGTTCAAAAAAATGAAGCTAATGTCTACTTTACAGAGTGCCTAGCACTTTTATAATACTGTTTTGATTTATGCATTGGACTTATAAAATAATTGCAAGAAAGGCTCTTCTAAATTGTCTCTGATAAATTCAACATACAGGTTAAAAGAATCAACAATCCTCTCATACACATTGAGTAGCTATTGTACACAATTGCTTTGGATATGAGAATATACTGTGATTCCCTCTGCAATATAAGTAACGTGGACTGGAAAAATTTGTCCACTTAACTGAGGAAATTAATTCAAGTAATAAACAGTCATTCACTGGTAAGCAATCTAATCAGTGATAGCTTTGTACCACAGTTGAGCACACCTGACCACTTGTTACTCTTTTAGTGAGCAATTTTAAACTAAATTTCTAACAAAATACCCTGGACATTTATGAATAATCTACAAACATCATCAAAGAAGATGTTGCCTTTCTCAGAAAATGTTGTGTTTATAAACACACTAGGGAAGAAACACAAAGACATCTTGGCTGTTAAAGAAAAGGCAATGCCTGTCCTTCACCTTTACTCTGCACCAGAAGTTTAACTTGAAGTTTAAACATTATTATTCATAAGCTAGAACAGAACAAAACCAATTCTAATTTGTTTTACAAGGGATTCACTGAATAAAAGGCTGCAATTAACCTCCTGAACAACAGACTGCTTATCACTTTTCAAGATTGCTGGCTATTAGAATTTTTGTCGAAGTCGGTTTTAACCAATTAAAACTTTCCATGTTCTCAGACCCCAGATGCCAGTTTCCGCAACAGGGCATTTAGGTCATCCAGCCATACACAACAGTCCTGAAAAACAGTCTCGAGTTTCACACTATTGAATACACTTCCTTTCTTCTTTATCATGTCTCTCATAGCGTTTTCCTTCATTTCAAAGACCCCTTACAAGTTTGATTCCTTGATCACGTAAGGCAATTTTCTCATCAATCCATTACTTTGCACGCTCAGTTCACACGAAGATGTTTTTCTTATGCAATGATCTCACGCACCTGGAATTTGCTTTATCAGCATTTTCAGAATGTGAGTCTTACAGTACTTGTCAGCCATTCAGCCAAAAATACAAACTTGTTCAGATTTCAAGGGACATCTTTTGTGAGTAGATGTCTCTTTACTAAATCAGTATGTATTTGCATACTTAACGCCTAACATCTATTATACTTCTATTTCCAATATATCAAGTCCTGTAAAAAAAAATTTACTACTCTGCAAATATTAATTCCTAATTACAGAAAGAAAAAAATTCAGGAGAGGTAACAGAAAGCTTATTGTAAATTTTAATGATGCTAGCTGACTATAGCCACCTTAAATCTTTCAGACATGTAAAAAGATACAAACCTGGTGGGGTGATGAGAGTTCTTTTATGTTCTTTACACCATCCAACAGGATGAATATGTGGGCTAGCTGCCTCACACCTGGAGGAAGGGGAGAAAAAAAGGGCCTGAAAATGCAGCTCTTCAGACATCCTATTATGCTTACAAACCAAGACCTACAAGGGAGACTTAAATTCCAAACAACCCACAACACCTTTAACTTACACTTAAACTGCAAACATAACCTGAAGATATGAACACATCTAACGCAGACTTGTTACCACCTATACAACCATAAGGCTTTATTTACAATTTTGCTGGAAGATCAAAAAAATCGAGTCCTTTAAATTAGTGGTAGATCTCCTTTCAGAAGCTATAATACTGGATCTGAAAAATTCACAAGCAGAGACTCTTGGTAGAATCATGTTGGCTAGTTGGAAGAACACCATAATCCCATCAAAGACAGATGGAGTCTTGCAATGCCAAGACCAAAATTTGAAACCAAAAGCTTAAATGATCCAGGTTGCACCTTGAGGCAGAGGAGAAAATCACGTATAACTGCAATGCACTGCCAATAGCAAGCAAACATTCAAAACTGGATTCTGAGCAGCTTAAATGGAGCTATAAACATGTTACTGCTACCCAGCAGCACATAAGCAAAGTAAGTCTGAGAAAAACTCTGCAAAAAAACCCCAAACCAAAAAACCAAAAACCCAAACCAACCAAAAAAAAACCCCAAAAAAACACTAAACAAGCATTTTAGGCCCCAAACTACATGAAAGAATTAGTGATCCAAGACTGCAAACCGCTCTTAATAAACTGATCAAACTCTCTTACTCAAAGGGTTAACAACTTCCCACATTTTCTGTCAAGCGCATCGTCCTACGTTGCACTACTGCTGTTGCCTGTGGCATGCCACAAGAGCCACAGAAGACTAACAGAGGCAGGGTGAGCTACACTTGACACGTGCTGGCATCTGTCTGAAGCAAGGAGAGCTCACTGTCACTGTGCTCACTGGGTCAGTTACACTGTGCACACAAGAAAGCAGCAGTGGGTGCTGCCTATCAAGTCCTCTTACAAAAACAAACAAAAGAGACACACACACTGCAAAAAAAACCTGATCTGAAAGCAGACAAGAGAAAACCTGTTTGAGCCTTCTGTAATATTTAATTATTATATATAGAACTATATATCCTTACTACATATTAGGATATTATTTCATAATATAACACGTTTTGCACAATAAAACACGCCGTGTATAGAATATATAATGTAAATACTATAATTATTATATTAGTACTCAATATTATTAGTAAAGGCAAAAAATAAGACTGATCAACAGGAAAAGTAAAAAGCTAACAGGCTCTGCTGTGAAACATGCACCATCCCTATGTGAGCATTGATATTTACTGACGGTTTTTGAGTTGGCCTAACAACCAACAGTGCTTTTTTAATGAAGTACATTGTATTTATGTAGCCAGGATGACTAAGAAACATGCTTCTGACACAAAAGGCCAGCAACATTCTGTATGGCCCTGCACTACACTGTGCAAACACACTGTTTGTCTCTATTTAGCTGAAAACTCCTGTATTATAACCGTGTGTCAGAGACTGAAATAGTTCATGCCTCAAACATTGATATAAAGTTTTGCTCATTAAAGAAGCCACAACCAAAGAAGCCTCCCTGAAGATACCTGACTGGGACTTTGAACTGAAAGCCAAAGTGCTGAGATTAGATAAAGGGAAACCTATTGTACAATCATCTCAGGCTGAAGGAAAGGAATGCACCCACAAAGGTCAAAGCCACCAGCTTCGTGAGAATCATCCCCACAGCTGAGTTAGGGGTGAGAGAAGAGCACAGCTCACCGAAGCCAGGTTTAACTTTTCCCCCCAGCCGAGGGGGGAGGAGGAGGTGGCATAACCTCTGGTCAGAGGCAATAAACACCCACTCTCTGTTACACAAATCGAGCCCAGCTGTTGAACCCCCCCAACCCCACCGGCCACATCCACGGGACATTCACGTGAGAGGCAGCTGAGGGGGAGTCATAACCCATCAAAGACCCCCCAGAGGGCTGGGTCTTGCACCACAGGACTGCGCGTGATGCAAGCAGGGTCTGCTGCAAGAGACTGCCCCCTCCCCCGGGGGGACATGCCTGGACACTGCCCCCTGGCCTGAGCGTATATTAACCCATGAGATTCTGTGCTTTTCGGGGGACCTTCACCACCAAGAAGACCAGCTGAAGAAGATCATCAAGACACCAGTGGGCTCCATGGAGCGGTGATATTCTTTTCATCCCTCTCTGTCCCCCCACCCCTCTCCCTATTTCTCCCTCCCTCTCTTTTCTCTTTCTCTCTCTCTCTCTCTCTCATATTTACTATCAAATAAAACCCTTACTATTGACTGGGATATGGTCTCATTTGCACCTTAATTCGGGCAGAGGTATTTCTAAGAATCTTAATAACTGGATCATAACACCATGTAATACCCATGTAGATCTGCCCTTAAAGACCTTGCTTCTCTTAGGAGCCTACCCCACCTAATTTCTTCTTTAGTTAGATAAATTCAGTATTACAGCACTACCTCTCTCCTCCACTATTTCCCATCCCTAAAGGTGTTTCAGTAGCTGACATTAAATATTTCCAGCTATATTTCTCTCTTCTAGAGAATCCCACCAGTATTTCCATCTATCCAGAGGCCATGAGCTCAGTGTCCCACCCACTCCAAGGACCCAGAGAGGCCAACAAAATGAAGCCTGAGTAAATTGAAGTAGCTGAGGCCTTTATTCCCAGTTCCCCAGGGACAGATCAAGAAACCAACCTTAAGTAGCCAAGCAATAGTCTAGATTGAAACACCGTGTCTCCCTCCTGTGCTTTCCAAACACTTCTCAAATATTTAATGAGAAAAGAAGACAAGCAGAGAGCAATCATGCATGAAGACACATATTTCATATAATAATCCCTGAGCAAAATACCAAACCTCTTGTGATCCAGTTTCTATTTAATCCCTCTCTGAAGTCAATGTCTCCATCATTAGGCTGGAGAATAACAGGTATTCTCTCCACTTTCCCTCAACCCAAGTTACTAATGCAAAATACCTGAACAGTGTGGGGCTGCTCTCTCTGAGTGTTATAATATAATCATTATCTGTATCTACCCAGAAAGTATTAGCACTCTGGAAGTTCAAATTAATTAAGTTCCCTTAATTAGCAATACTAATTTATATACTTCTAAAATATCCCATGCTGATAATGTGCAATAGCTAAAAGGGTGCAATGAATCGTGCATGACAGAAGAAGAAACTAAAGATAAATTATGCAGGTGTTCTGCAGTCTTAAGATTCAAAATGCCAAGTCTGAAAATCTGGAACACAAACATACTTTAAGGATTGCAAAAGGAAACACAGCACAGAAAAGACTGGAGACTGGACCCTGGGCTATACCACATTGCAGTTTTGAACTTTCACTGCATAAAAGAAAAACAAAGGAGCACATCATATTTGAAATACATGGAATAACACTTTTTTTTTTTTTTAAACCTAAAAAGTATTTTACACAGTGTCTAAAACTCAGTATGGATATACTTCAACAACACAAATCCAGGTTGGGTGCCTGAGAACACTGTCTCACAACAAGCATTCCCCTAGCCTTTTACCTAAACAGAGTGAAGCACTAATGATGAAAAATACTGGCCAACATAATACAATTATCTTGTGGCTATATATATGAAACAGTTCTGCTAGTATTTCTTTGTAATGATGCCAATCAGATAATTCCCAGCAGATAAAACCTACCTTAGATAGATTCAGTAATGGCTCTGACAATAGCCAAGGATTTAACTCAGTTCAAGAATACCAATGTTTTGGCCTTCTACAATATATAAAGCTATACTGTATGTATTTAGAATTTATAGTATCACACCAGGTACTCTCTAAATCGCTGAAGTTGCCATTAATAAAAGGCAGCAAAGTAAGCAAAAGACCTTTTCTGATACTGTTAAAACTCAGCACCTGACTCTTAGAAATGTTTTGCCCCCAAAAAATAAGAAAAGAAGGGTGAGTCCTTCATGCTTCGTCTGGCCTCTTCTTTTCTCTTTACAGTAACTCTGAAGAGGAGCTAACAAGCACGTGGGGCAGCACTCCTCTCTTCGATCCCTCTCATGCTGGGAGTTTTACTCGGATGAGGTATACTTCTGCACCAAAAAGACGCATCCTCTTACTTCCTAAGATGTTTTGAAGCAAAGTTCACAACTTATTTTCAAAAGTCTCCCAAGTTAAATTTGGGAACAAGACCCATGTTTGAGATCACTATGGTATTATCAGTATTATAATTAAAATAATCTAGCAGATGTGTAAAAACACTTATCAGGACAAATCTTCTAAATGCATTTGGTTTGGTTTGCTTTTTCAAGCATAGTCTGAACACACATTTTAACAAAATTCTGAAAAGTGAATGCCATTGCACACACTTCTTGCCTTGAAGATTCAAGAAGAAGCAAATGACCAAGGAATGTTGCAATGAAAGATGCATTCCTGGAAGATGCTCTGACATTACAGCGAGCATGGAACCAAAGCAACATGTGGTTCAACAGCACTGCAAAATGGCACTATGAAACATCTACAAACTTTGATTTGCTTTAAAAGAAAAACTCAGTCATGACAGATAAGCCTGTAAGAAGCTTCTGCAACCACTCAGTGGACTCAGGAAAAAGAAAGACCCCAGTTATAGTAAAACAAGATCATATAGTTCATCTTCACCTATGGATTTCACACAGCCTTTTAGCTTCTAACAGTTTCTATTTAACAATAGAAAGTAGAGATCAGTAGAAGTCACACACAATTTAAAGTAAAACTATTATGCTTTAATGTGTGTTATTTAATGGACATACATTAGTTTGGAAGAACAACAATAGTCTATCAGACTAAGCCCAAGAGTTGTCAACTGGAATGTTAAAGGCTACGCTGACCTTTCACAATCAATTTGCCACATCCCACAGCTTTTTCTCTCCTTTGTTCTAAAACAGAAGGCAGATCACCCAGCTTGCACGCTTCATAAAACACGATGATCCATGAATTGTGAGGATGCTTGCTAGGCCAAAAAAGCTTACCAACCCTAGCAGGAGCTGAAGGATTTTGCATCTCCAAACCCACCTACCCCTGGACCACAGCAGAGCACCAACACTACCTTCTGCCAAGCAGTAGAGACATGACAAATGCACGCTCGACTAATAAAACAAGATTACAATGTCCACACAATTCATGTCACTTGCGAACCACTCTTTCTGTTGTGTGAGAACATGCAGACAGAAAAAGAAATCTAATATCCCTACTGGAAACTGAAGCTAATCCAGGGAGCTGAAGTGGAGCCAAAAGCAGCAGAGTGCACCAGCTGAACCTGTAAGAGAGCCACACACAGGGACAGAACAAGTGACAGCTTGCTGAGTTATGGACATCTTAACTACAGAAGAAACATCAAAGCAGGGAAGAGCTACATGATGTAAATGGCCAGGAAATAGTTCTACAATAAGGAAAACCGAGGGCAGCTGACAACGATTCCCTGGTGCGTGCACCACTTTGCATGAAAGGAACGTGTGTAAGGTTCAACAGCCCTTAACTCACGGCAGGAGAGCACATCCCAATGGGAGACTCACACATGGAAGACAACTTCATATTCTTCTAGTGATCACTTTCACCTGTCCTGTTAATTTTTCCCAGAAATCTGTTTCACACATACAGCTCATCGTAACTAGATCAAGAGAGATGGACAATGCTTGCTGCTGAAAAAGTTAATACTCAATTATTTCAGAAAAATATATTCCAAAATAGGTCTCCACTTGAAGCTCTGGACAGATTTTTTAATTAAATAGTCAGCACTGTCTTTACAATAAGTGTATGTGTTATAATAATTTTATGTTTTGAAATGATTTCTGATTTTCTGTTTTGGGAAACAAACCTTTTAATATTTTGATTTTCACTTTGATAAATGTAGATACAGTCTGTAACGAAAATGTAGTTTATCAAAAACCACTCATACACGCATGCCCCATACATCCATAAATAATAATATGCCTTCAAGAACGTTACTTATACAAGTTCTTGATTGTGACATGTCCGTCATCTAACAGTGCAAAAAAAAAAGAAAAACATAAAAACTATCCTGCAGCCCCATCTAGTGCATAATTGAGAATACTTCATCATTGACAAGTACAAAGATGGTATAATTTTAGGTCAGGACTCCTCAAAATGTAATCCAGGAGGTTATGGCACGCATCCAGAGGTGCTATAGCATTACCATAAAACATTACCATATTTTATATTTAAAGTCTGATAAGAAAGCTGCATGGTGATTCACATGAAATTTTAGAGCTTTAGGGTCAGATAATGGTTCATCATCCATTTAAATAGTAAAAAGTATGCACAGCGACTCATGATTCTTTAAGATTGTTTTATCTTCTTTTTGACACAATATAACCCCTCCTATAAGACTGTTCCTTTCAAAGAGAGAGTGGAGCATAGTTAATTATCTCAAAAATGAAACAAGCAGTGTGCAACTTTTAAGGACTTGGCTGCTAGGAAAATAGTAAATACCGATGGAGAACAGGGCTGGCCTCTTAGTGTCACACCACAATCCAGTCTATTCCAAAAGTCACACAGATCAGAAAATGGTTCCAAAAATCAAAAGCTATTTTGTTTTCACAAGAGACTTCAGAAATCATTTTTCTATGCAAGACAGACAGGAACAGAGCAGTGAGCGACGCATGGGCCATAGTATTTTAACACACTCCTGGTAAGCCGATCCCAAAAGCTGCCTGTACAACCTTCTCTGCGGGGAAGTTCAGACCAAGCCAAGGATGAGTGAGGGCACCCAGAGCCCTCTGATGCAGCAACTCTGGGATGCAGTATGTCCAGCACAGCCATTGCTCCACTTCTCCTGCGGGCAAACAGCAACAAGCTGGCACAGCTTCGCCTCTTTCAGGAGCTCTGGCTGTGTTTGCATTCGGTCACAAAAAAATTGGGAAGATGAGGCAACATCGATCTGTGAGTAAGCAACACTGATGTAAGAGAATGGAAGAATATAGGATGGACCTGTAGTTAATTCATAGTTCTGATGTACCCAAAGATTCCCAATGCTATTTCCAGGTTCAGGCAACGGTAAGAAAATTCAGAAGTTCCACTGAACAAGAATGTCTTCGGCTTTCAAAGCAGTATTACATTTCATCAAAAGGGATGGAACAGATGGAAAGGACCTGAAGGCTTATGTTGTATAGGTCAAAATTCTCCTTCATTAACTAAAGTCTTGAATTTGACAATTTTGTTCACTTTTCTTCCATCTAAAACCCACTATCAGAGGAAAATTTAATAGGATTTATAATACACTGAAAGTAGCATGACCACGCATTAAAGAGCTGCTGTAATGACTAATTCTAGTCAGGGAACTTACTTTCAACCAAAAACATATTTTCTAATGATCAGAAAGAAAGGAAGGTTATCTTCAGGCTGAAAGCCTGAAGCCTAAAAACACTTAGGCGATGGTAATGGATTTCTGTTGCCTGAAGTCAGTAAAATCAGTCAACTCTCTTTTAGGTATCCAAAAATAGGAAAGGTCTTTTTAACCTCAATGAGAAAGTTCAGTCTACTCCAAATAAAACACAAAAGACATACAGAAAAAAGAGCTGCTTGTTTGAAAATAACCGATATACACAAAATAAGTCATTTCACCTTCATTATAATTCTGAGATTGAAACTTACATGCAGGCACAAGGAAACTGTGAGGTTCAGTTCTGGGTAATCTCAAAAAACCTTTTTGTTTTTTGTCACAGACAGCAGTTGGTAGACATGAAATTTATGCATCTAAGATATTTTAAGGCCCCTACAAACCTGGTATCTAAAATTAAAAATGTAAGTGGGATGCATTCAGGTTACATTTTCAGGCCCTCTTTTGATCGGACACTCAACTGCTATTTTCATTTGCCATGCTTTTCTCCCATTTTCTTTCCTTCTTTCTCTATTCACTTTTCTCAATGCAATGCTGAGAGGTAGGCCACATTACTCAGAATTTAATTTCCATCTACAGAACTTCCCAGAGCATCTTCTTGCTGCTTCCAGAAAGGTATTTCACAATTTCACCAAAAGAACAGAACTTAAGCTCGACTTCAGTATAAACACAGCTCCAATGACTTACCAAAACCTGTAGGAAAGCCTATAAACTTTCCACTTCAAATTTTCTTCATCCTTTAAAAGGGTTCAAATGTCATGTATTCTACATATAAAATTCAGAAAATCCACTTCAGGATACTATATCTATAACTAATACTATAAATGTAAAGCTTGGTTATGTACTTGAAAACTGCTTCTCCCTCCCCTGAAAAGATCAATGGACAAAGTTCCTGCTGACATTTGAACATTAACAAGTCTGAAATTCAGTATATGTCTGCTATACAGAGTTCAGTATTTTAGAAAGATACCTATACTACCTCTGAACAAACTACAGGTTATATTGCACTGTGTTTTCCCTAAAAGCTTTGCCTAACTGCCATTTCAATTATTAATTAACATCATAGCTGTTACTAGTGAACATTCAAATACCAAGAAATTCAGAGTAAGTTTTCCCAGTCCCCAGTTTCCTGATGCTTTGTATAGAAAATGTATGGTTTGTGTTACTTCTTTGCGGGAATAATTGCTAATCTTCCTGGTCTTTGACTCGTATGAAGTCAAGTTCTTGACTTCACTTAACTGACTGTTCACCACTGCTTCAATAATTCAATTCTACTTCAGTTTATTTCTCACGCTGACCACAAAACTATTATTTCAAGAAACGGACTCACGAAGTTTTGTAGTTACTTTAACAGTTTTGTGACATTCTCATCGATGTAGTGTCTAAGTAGTTGTCAAATAAAGATGAAGAAAACTTTTTCCATTTATTTTTATAGGCTCAGCTGTACAATTAAGTTGCCACTGCCGAACCCCAGACGCAAAGGGGATACATAACAGTGTATGTTCTGCAGTAACTTACTCTCCAGAGACTGTAAGGTAAACTACATTGCTCCAAATGATCTGTCAAATGAAGATCCAAGTGCAAATACAAATCTGCACCATAACAGCCTAAATCTCCTTCACTGTCTTTATGCTCCTCATACATCCTGCTCCATCCACTGACTTTCCGATACAGATACACACAGCCCCTCCACCATACAACATGCAGAAAGGTCATCTCTAACACAGGCCAGGATAGCAGGATCTCAGTTTTAACTGGAATGTAGAACACAGACAACTAAAACCAGGTTTTGCCACTATTCCAATGCTTTATAGAAGATGACTACAGTTCAGTTTCAACATAAGTGAATCAAGAACCTTATGAATAAATCCAGCCTTTCCTTCAATTTATAACTATAAGTAAAACTAATTCCAAGTACACTTGGTCTCATTATCATGGTGTTTATTTTCCACTGAAAATATCAACCTCAGAGATAAAAGGTATCTCAGCATTTTTTAAGTGCAATTTGACAAAAGAAACTTAATTCCTCCAGTCTGCCACTCAGAGGTACTTTGGTGGCCATACTTACAAATCTAGCAAAAGTCCGTCTGGTAACCGTATCACCAGTCTGGAAAGTATCACAGAAAACAGCACTTAAAGCTAACACATTTCTGATACATCTCACTAGGATACAAAACAAAAACATCATACCAGTAGTCATAACTCTCGTCCCAGTTGTCAAAATGAACCAGAAAACGATTGTCCACCATGTCTGTTACCGTGGCAACACAAATGAAAGTCGGGTTCTTCTTGTCTACGGCTTCCAGCTTCATCCCTACTCGAAATCCCGACGGAATCACTGTCTACATAGAGGAAGACATTTAACTGAAGACATATACTATAAATACAGAAATCTCCCCAGTGTCCAAAATCAATATATTCATGTCATTTCCAAGTTTCCCAATTAGCTGTCCCAACAGAGTGGCAGCAGCCTAATTAGCCAACATGAGAGATGCTCAAACACAGAGACATGGTTTATGAAGAAAAAAAAAACCATGCTGCTAAAATTAAATGAGTTAGTTTTAGCTCTGTCTTAGATACTGTCTCTGAAAGACCATTCTTGTTCCACAAGATTATGGTGCAAGACATACAAGTAACAAATCTCCAACCTAAGAATGCATTGGAAGTTTAAACAGATCAGTAGAAAAGTAATGAATTGAAACTGCAGAGGTTAGCTGCAGTGGAGAATGTTAGAATGTTATTCATTTTGCTGTAAACACTTTTGTTTTAAATTTCAGGTCTCAAGTCTGCCATCACTGAAATGTGCTATGAGTCTCTACCACACACATGAGCCTACTCACAACTACACCATTAGTAACAAGTGAGTACTTACTGCATTCTGGTTTTCAAATAGTGATTTAGGAGCAGCTTGAGCCTTGCATGCCTTTAAGTAGGAGGGCCAGCTGAATTCTTCTTCCTTATATCCTAAATGAGGGTTGTAAAAGAAGGTCAAGAAATGATAGGTATGAGACACAAGGCGCATGTAGCAGTAAGAGATCAATTTTATACCACAGACGTCTTCCCTTTGAACAAACATCTCCAAGCATCACAGGCTACAAGTCACCTCTTTGTCTCTCCCCAAGAAAACCTCACCTTACCACCACCTGTCTGCCTCGCAGGTATCACCTAATTTCCCTTTGTTGGTCTCACTGCCACACACACACAACCAACAAGTGTTCTCCAGCTGCTTTTCAGTCTGTTGCTTCTAGTTCAGAATCAGAAAAAGACCAACAGATCCCAAAGCTCTTCCCACTATGCCAGTCAGTCCAAAAAAAGAAAAAATCCCTCCTCCTCCAGATTTCACCGTATTACATTATCAGGCCATCACTAATACAGCATCATCACTACTAGCTTTAAAACAATCCCCCCTAGGTTATATCAACAGTTGCTTACACAATCAGTGCCCCAGGATCCCTTCTGCATTCACAGTATAAACTGTCCCCTGCACGGACTTTACACATTTGCAGTACTGTGTCTACAACACTTGGAAAGAAATCTGTATTTCTGTTAATGTTGCATTTCTTAGGGGGAAAAAATACAAATAATTCATAATATACTGAACTGCATAAAATAATAATAAAAATAATAAATAAAAATAAAAAATAATAAATAAAATAATAATCTACAATAAACCACTTGTAGTTCTAATCTGTAAAACAATGCTAGGAGTTGGAAGCAAATAGATTTCCTCCTTCATTTTTCTGTTACGTAACAGTTGTAGAAACACCTCTTTTAGTCAATATGTTACAACACAGTAAAGCAAGACCAAAACCACAACAAATTTCAGTGAGTGATTGCCATTACTGAAATGTGTCACCTCTTAACTACTCGAAGTATTACTCAACTACACCAGAGACAACTGCTTTGTTTAACCTGAAATTCTCATATTATCCCAGGCACCGCAAGTTTAAAACCCTTTACCTTCACCTTCTCAGCATAGGGCTTTCTCACTTTACATTTGAAATAGTAGTCAACATAAATTAATCCACAAGTCCAAACAAAAATACTTTTCTTATACTCCAATTGCCTCTTGTCTTGATACGCTACAGCTGTAGATCATTTGAAACCATTTTTAAAGCAATACAGTATTTAGGCTTTTCATTTTCGCTGTGTAATTCTAGAGAGTATTCAAACCTAAGTCCAAGCTCACAGCAGACAATAAAAAACTCCCACCTACTGCATGTGTGATGGGATCAGTTACTGGGACTAGGACAAAGTGCATGGAAAAAAAAACTGGTTTTAGTAGACTGTGAAACAGTTTCTGGGCAGTGTGGGTCTTCCCGTCACCAAGTAAGAAAGGGAGATCTTAAGCTCCTAACTCATCTCTCATAACAAGACCAAACGTCAATTTGATTTATTCACTGCAGTTATAGATCAGTCAATGCAATTTTTACACACAAATATACACATGTACATCCATTCTCTTTCTGCAGATTTTGCCTTTGTGAGATAAAAAAAGTGGCCTCCTCTACACAAAATGAATAGCGCCCTGAACACCATCTCTTTTTATTTCTGTGAAACCCAGTTTGATTTTGCCTCTTCACTCCCCTATGCCTGCTGGAGGCCCAGCAGCAGCTGCCTATTCCCTCTGCTCCTGTGGGTATGGGAGACATCCCACCACAAGACCTGTCCTGCCCAGCAGCACGAAGAGTTACCCACCCTTTCCATTTTAATAAACAAGGATAGAAATACATTTCAGAAAACATCTAGAATAATATTCTTCCTTTCTCATGCCCCTCACTCCCCACCCCCTGCCCCCCCCTCCAAGTCAGACCTCCAGGTTCCAAATTGCTTAGGGTTTATACCATGAAGGTCATAAATTTGCATTTTAGCTGGAAAATGAAAGGCTACTAATGCAAACTTTTGAGTTCTTCTCTGAGGTGCTATTTTACATAAATACTGTGCCCTGTGTCATAACTTGCATTGGCTTTAGCATCTGTAAAATTCGCAATGGGCACTATAGAAATCATTATTAAAATGTCATACCACAGCAAAATATAACCAATCTGTCCAACCCAATTAAAATAGAAGACCCAACAACCTACAGCTGGCAGATTATCCTTCTCGGAAAAGCAGAACCGCACAAAGTTCTTCCAGGGACAATCATTCATGGTTAAAAAAAGCTTTCTAAACAAGGCATGTAAGATGTAAAAGGTGACAAATCCTTGTCATAGATACAAAACTTACTAAGCACATTGTAATAACATCAGCAACACTGTAACTGGGAACTATCCATTTGCTACATACAAGTTATTACATCAGCAAAGGCCAACTTTCTATGAAATTCTTATTTATGTCCAAGAAATCGCTTTTTCTACGCAGCCAGTTATGCAGAACTGTGTCCCAAGACAAGGGGCAGCACAGAGCATTCCTGCCCTGTAGCCAGAGCAGAGCTTTCAGAGCATTCAGAAGAGCAGCTCATGCTTCTCAAGGCTCATCCAAAGAAATGCCATCCTCTCACACACTGGCAGGCCCCGCCCCTACACTTTCAGAGCATTTACTCTCACTTTCCATACCTGAGCCCTTACATCCACAGTTTTATAATTCTTTGCAAATACATCCTCTTGACTCTGTGCACTCCTCATTTTCCAGCTCTTCTAAATCATATTATACTACTCTCACTGTGTATGCCAAAACAGCATATTCATTTATTTCTCACTTTCCTGACTTCAGGACTTGTTCCCTTCATCCTCATGTACTTCCTCCCTATTCAAAAAGGACCACATATATCTCTTTTTCATGGTACAGTTCAATGCAGATGCCCTCCAATTGCCAAAATAAGAGTTACATAATGTGAAATGGAATTAATTATGCAAGTAAATTACATACATTTCAATATCGGTACACCATTTACATAATCCATGTACAAATTACACTTTCAGGCTTGCAGTCTTACCTTTTTTTCTCCCTACTGATCTGTTCATTCCTTTTTGTGTCTCTATTTCAGACTTACTCTTTATGTAAGCACAGTCTTAATTAGTCTGTAACAGCATATGTACAATAATGGCGATGATCAATATGCAGTAGCAAAAATGTCCTAAGACCTTCCACTAAAGGATCCTCCGCTGCCTGTGAGACCTCAGTTTAAGCATATATGTCACCAATGTGCTGCCATTTTCCTTGTAATAAGCATTCATTTGGGGTCTAGGTTTGCTACTCATTTTTTTTCCTAATGCCTTATGAATGACTCTTATGGCCCATCTTGTTTTCTTGGTTTCTCTGAATTTCCTCTGAATAAAATGGGTATGCTTTCACACTTGAAATTTTAGGCAAGACTTAGTGTTTAATTTGCCATTTTCAAATACTCTTGACTAAACGAACTAAAGCATTTCTGCCAAAAAAAAAATCTTACAGCATTACACATGTACTCTCGATCTCAGAACTGTGTAAGACACACAGATTTAAACTAAACAATACCTTTTGGTGGATGAAGTTTGTGACCTGTTTTTTCACACCATCCAACAGGATGAATGTCTGAAGAATCAGCATTTACCCAGAAATCGTAACAATCTGGGTATCCATCGAAATGGAGTCGTATTCTGTAGCCACAAACCTAAAAGCAAGAATTGACAATATACAACACTATGTTTTAATATCTTTGCCCTACACATAACCGCTTCCATTCAATATTATGTGTAATAACCGTATATTTTCAGTCAGCTTTTTACTTCTGCTTAATCCAATGCTGGAAGAATAAATTCATCTGATAAAAAGAAGGGAATTAAAAGGCAAAGCTATTCTCAGTCTGAGTGCCTCCTCTTCTGGTCAAAAGAATTCAGCTAAAAGCTGGCTACTGCCAGTAGTGTTCAAAAACTTGAAAATGGTTCAACCCAGCATCAGAGTAAAACATAAGCCCTACAGAAGAGCATGAATACATCTGATACAACCGAGGACAAAGTGCAGATAATGAGGTTCTCAAGCTATCCTGATTAACCAACATTCAAGGCAGCACTGAACAATAAGTATGTTCAAAAGGCTCTCCAGAGAGATACTGAAAACTGCTTAAGCAAAGATGAGAAGTCAGTGGAGGTATTCCCCAGAAATTCATTGTTCCATGAAGTAATAAGTCAACCACTGAGAGGAGGAGAAAAACAGGACACAGTACGCTCTCTGTACGGAAGTTCTCCACATCTCCCTGAATGCCAAATGCCATAAATTTACTGTAGTCATCAGTGAAAATCTCAACACAAAACCTCTTTTATATTTAATTTGTACTCTGACATAAATTCCAGTTTCCCCATTTTAATTCACAAATGAAATCCAAAAAGCCATTAAAACTATGCAAAAATTAAAGTAAGGTATGTTTAAAAGATACACAAAATATACCTGAGAAGCAGGTTTTCTATTGAAAGCAAAGAAGCTATTCATCAGAAAAACTATTTCATGAACCACAGCAAAAAGAAAAACTGAGTTTATATTTTACGTTAACTTGCACAGGTTGCCAATACAGGTAATTTCTGTGGCCATCAGCCTGAAAAAGTTGTAGCACAATAGCAACACAAGAAACTTTAAGGTATTTGGATCAGTGAATGGAGCAACTGCAAACACTATCAAACTTCTATAAAACTGCTGTGTATCAGTTGTCATGTTTCTTTTCTATTTATTTTTTCTTTTAAATACAAACTACAGGATTACAGATAAAACACATCATCCAACACACATCATCCAACTAGTCTAATACTGTTTTCTCTAGCCGTGCATGTTAAATATATGTAAATAGTCACTGCTGCATTGACACTGGATATATTCTTTACATGTCTATAGGCAGAAATAATACAGCATTATTAATGTAAAAACCATCTTCCTATGTATAGTTTCTGCCTGCCTGTTAGGTAAGAGTGAGGGTTTTCAGCAGCTGCTGTTTCATTTCAGTCTCTGCTATAACCCCACACCATGGCTGCTTGCAGCCCCTACTTACCTCAGCCACTGTGAGAACACAGTAGATCGACTGGTGCTCAGGATCCACACCCTCCAGCTTCATCCCTACCTTGAATCCATTCTTGTTGTATGGGAAAGACTGATACTGCAATGGAAAAGAACCATTTCAATACTTCTGAAAGTATACCAGAGAAAGACAAAATATAAGGAATAGAACAATGATTATTTATTATTCACGTTTCTGAAGAGACTAATAAATCACTTTAAATTAAGTTTCACATTTTCGAAAATGTAGAGAGGAAAAGAGAAATTGATGATTGTTTGAAAAACACATCGATACTAGAATGACTTAAAACATGACAGTACGTAAAAAAATTAGGAAGAATCAGCAGAACAGTCAGCGGAAAGAAGATGACATGATTTGTCTTCAACTTTTTTCACTAACTGTCCGTGAAACATCTTAGCAATTTAATTATTTATTTTTCAGCCTATATAGTGACACTGACATCTTCCTGGTGGACATCGTTCCTATAATAATCACAACAATGACTCTCTATTTTGCCTTTTCAGTTCCACATCTCAGGCCACGAAAGATAAACTGAAAGACAGAAATACTGAACATTGTATGTAGAGACGGCCTATTTGCTGTCCTTTATATGCTGAGTCCAGACTACATAGTCTTCCAGGAGAATTTCTACATCACAGGAACATGACTACCCTTACATCACATTACAATGAACCCAGAAGAATATCTTTCAAAAGACAGAAAGTGAAAACGAGGCTAAGCAGGACAGATGTTTTCAACCAGAAGGCATCAGCATCCCTCTGTTAAAGAGGAAGAAAAGTAGAAGATATTAAGGTTAAATTGCAGGAAATACCAGAAAAATAAGTGATCAAAATTGAAGACAGTTTTCCACAGGTTAGCAAATTCACAGCCAGACAGTTTTTACGTACCAAATGGTTATGGAAAAAACACAGGAAAAGCATTTTAAATGTTCCCTTTTCCTTCTGTTTCTGTCTAAAAGCAACACATGCTCCCAAGTCAACTGCAGTCCTCTGCAGCCAGTGGGAACAGAAGGGTACCAAGGGAGGTACTCAGAGAGGTATCACCTACTCGGAAGGAAGGGAAACCTGGTGAGACACAGCTTAGAAATTATTCTAAGATCAAGAAGTGGCAAGGACTCTCCATCATCCACACCATTCCTAACTAAGGATATGAAACAACACAGTGAAAAGTACTGCTTCTGAACTGGTAAGATAAAAAGAAAAAGAGTAATTCTCAAAATGCAAACAGAAATCAAGGATTCATAATTGGTGGTGATGCTTGGTTTGGGGTTTTTTTTAACCTGTTTATGTGGCTTGCTTGTTCATCTGTAAAATGGAGAAATATTATCTGTCCAATTCTGAGTGTTATTAAGAATTCTCTTTCTGCTACAGGCTTTAAATACCGTGCATTAAATCAAACATTACCCAGGGGCTAAAGACTTTGAAAGAAAATACTAAATTAAGATGCACTGGATGAGAAAGGTACAATGTGGAGAAAACATCATGTAACTCCAGACTTCAGCACCATGTGCAGTGCCCTGCAAAGTATTTGTACTGCTATAGCATTTCATGGACCTTCAGACAGGCAGAGCAATGCTTTGTAAATCTACCTTCCCACTAGGACACTCTTTATCCTGATTGTTTTCTTGTTAATTTTCGAACCAGTATACCGTACAGGAGGATGCAACTGAAGATAGTCAGGGAACTGTTGTTCTTGCACCTATAAATCTAAGGATTCTGGACACCTCAGTCCCAGTTCTTCACTTTTCTAACTCAATAGCATCTAAACCAGCAATTAAAGATCAGCATCACAAACATGTGTAAGCTGAAAAGCTACTTCCCACAGAGAAGATTTAATAGCTGAAGTATGAAGCATACAGAAAGAAATGGATGCAAGAAACAGACTACGAGTAAGAACAGAATTATCAAACAAAACGTAATGCATAGCAGGAGTACAGCAGCTTAGGCAAGTTCACATGTCTCACCAGCTTTTGCAAGGGAAGATAACAGCACGGAAACCTTGTGCATTTGGATACAGAGCTCTCTTCCAAGCAAGAGAAGTGGCACTAAGGAAAGCACTGAAATGACAAAGACTACCATAGCAGGCAAAGGCCAAGCAGGACATGATGATGTGACATCCAATCAGATGACAGGCAAAAGGAGAACAAGACAAAGTAGTATCTGATATAGTAACAAAATATAATGTCAGCAGAAGCTGAAGAAAAGACAGGTAATATAATCAAAGCAACAAGACAAAAGATGACCTTTGTACCACCTTTCTAAACATATTTAAAGAAAATGATATGGCATGAAAAAATGTGGGTATGTAGCACATTTTTAGCTTCAGAGATTAGAAGGAATGGCTAGAACTGCAGATTTTGGAAGAGCATCTGCTTTCTGCAGTCTGATTTGACAGTATTCATCTACAACAATAGAATTATCTGAAAAAACAGAGAAAGATAATTGCTTTTGTAATTGCTGACGGACACAGCATTATTTTCATCATGCAGTTTTTCCCCCAGGAAAGCATAAAATCTTCAAATTATTTTTGTTTATTGATTTCCTAGGAATTTCATGATCTTAGGTGGTTTACTGACTTAAATTCCAGAAGGTCATACCTCTTTAAAAAGCTTAGTAGGTACTGCAATGGCCCTTTCTTCCTCCAGATAGGATGCCCAACACCATGCTTGCCTTCCTTTAGAGGGTACAGCTACAAAGAAGCATGAAACAGTGAAATAATTCTGTAACTGTTAATATCTCAAGAAAAAAAAACCCACAACATTTTGAAGCTTATAATATTCTTAAATTTACATTTTATGAAACGCACTCATAGTGTTGCTCAGAACATATTTCAGAAAAAGGAAAAGCTCTGTAGGCTGAAAGGGACCAGGAACATGAAAGTTCCTGGTTTGTCCAGAAACATTCCCAGCAGTTCAAACCTTGATTAGTAACAAGAAAAAGCTCCTTAGGGTGACAAGAACAACTTACAAAGTCTTGCTCCAACCCATTTTTCCTTATTGGTCTTAAGAAGCATTAAAATATACAATTTGCAAATGTGTAAAAAGATGAGTTCAAATCACAAAATAGCTCAATAGTTTTAGGGGTTTCTTTTTCCCCCATATACTTCTTTTAGTGGAAAGCATTTTCAACTGGATACCACTCATAATATGTTTTTTTAATCACAGTTGAAATACACTATTCTTTAACAGTACTCAGAATGTTTCTCCCCTACTCCATCACTTTGTAGTTTGATGGTTTTGGATAGAAAGGCAGTGATTTAACAGTATTTTCTCCAAGCCATCAGAACTGTCACCAGTGCTTTTTTTCTCATGATGTCATTAGCATATGACAGAAACCTCCAGTTTCAGGTTTATTCACGCAGTATGAACACTTGCATAGTAATTGCAGTATTTCTTACAGTCCATCTTAATACTGGCTACAGTCACACAGTTTTTAGGCCTTGAAAATAAGGTGCTACCTGCACTAGCAATAGCCAGGAACTTCAAGAACAGATGGCCTGTGAGGCTGGCCATGAATGTATCTACTTTCCTACATCTCTACTCTGCTCTACTGATCTCCACCTAAAATGCCTCCTCTACATAGGCAGCTTAGCATTTCAGACCATAACCTCACACTGTCAGAAGGATTCATCACAGTCCACACTATGATTCTGGCTTTATCCAGACTGTGGGCTACTCACAGGAAAAATAAATCCCTTAAGTAACAGTCTGGCTTAGCATTTTTATGATTAAAACATGAACCATAACAATAGCGATGCCAAACTCTCCTGAAGAAAGCTGATAATATAACCAAAAGATAATAAATTTCAGAGTGATAGCGATCACTCAACACTATTAGACCGCATTCATTTTATTTGGGATTTACTCAGTTTTTTTCTATTCCATTAAATAAATTAATTGTGCTTGGTTCTGAATACAAATTGGTCTTTTATACCAGTTTATACTTTTATACTGATGTTTTCCCAAATAAAAATAAAAAATAAAAAAAAAAAACCAACAGAAGAAATTTGTATGATCATTCTGTCAGTGAGCAGCAGTGATTTCCACAGGGCATCAGCTTTGTGCTTGTGTCTCACATGCTTCTTATCTCTTCAGCCTTAGAAGCAACTGTAGAAACATTTCAGAAGTGATTCTGTCTTGGGAGGGTGATCTTTCATAACTTTTATGGTTGCATCGTCAACCAGTAGTTCATCTGCCTAGTGTACATCAGAGCTAATTGGAGTTCTGCATTGATTAGTGGCCTGGCAACCTCTGTTAACATCTCCCCATCTACCATAAGAAGCACTCTGGAAGGCAAGATGTAGGTCTGTGGTTGGTGTACCACTGAGGTATAATAGCAGCTGATTCTCCAATTCTTCCTAAAACTATCTATCATACAAAGAGCTTGAAAGAACAGCACTCATTTAAAATATGTTTTATTATGTTGCTTGATGCAGTATATGTCCCTTTGGATTGATTATAGCAATTATTCCTAAACAGTTCCATAAACGTGTCTATTTCCAGCTCATAATGAAGATGCAAAATTGATCCCCAAGGAAACAAAAGTAAACTTTCACTTCTGCTTGATACATGTCTTTCAGCATCTGGGAACTCAATGGAGCTGATTCCCTCTAATACTGGCACTATTTAGAGGGATGAAAAGAAAAAAAGACTAAAATGTACATTAGTTGCATTTACACTCACTATATCCTCCCTTTTGCTGCCTTAAAATTTAATTGCTCGAAATAACACTGGCACTGTCTTTATACAGTACTGAAAAAAAATCAATAGGGAATACAAATTCTGTGAAACAATGCTGGGAATTCGCAATAAGATATGGATATTACCTGAAGAATTGATGGTTGAGACTTTGGTTCATAATCTAACTTACTTTGTTTCAAAACTGTTATCTCCCCTTTTCTTTTTCTCCTGGCTCTCTGCGAGACTCTCAAGATCCTTCCTTCAGGTTTGTCCTCCTAAAGTAGAAAGAGGAAAAAAAAAAAGGTACAGTAACCTCATTAGCTTAGAAGTCTAGTATGATAAAACTTGAGACACTGAAGTTTAAACTGTGACTTCACTTAAACGGCTATTGATCCAGCTCTCTCCCACCTCAAACAAACTGTGCAGATGCCTAATTAGAAGCAAAGTGAGCCATCAGTGACTAATCACAGCAAACACAGTGAAAATGACAGGCAGAAGGACTCTCACCACTTGGCACTCAGCCAGCCAGCCTTGCCTGACCCAGAGACACATCATGAAGAAAAAAAGACTGGATGTGGCACTCGGTGCCATGGTTTAGTTGAGGTGTTAGGGCATGGGTTGGACTTGATGATCTTGAGAGGTCTTTTCCAACCTGGTGATTCTGTGATTCTGTGACGAGGCCTTCAGCAGATCTTGCTGAGACACTGATAAATAACAGTATCTTTGGCATGTTCACGCTTCCAAAATAATTTAAAGGAAAACCTCTCACAGCTTTAGTCTGTTTTTTTCAAATGTACAATTACTTCATTGAATATGTAATGGCACTGATACTTTTAATTTTTTTTCACTGTTTTTGTATTTACAGTTTTGTGAGCACCTGAGCAGATCAGCAGAGTAAATACTCATCTGGGAAGGCAGATGCACAGAGACAAAGAAGGTATCCCCTGACTTTTGCCTAAGATATTGCTATACAGAGAGCTGCAAATTCCCTCAGGACAACTCTAGTGTCTTCGGCCTTTTGACAATTCGATGGTTGCAGAACTCTACCCTTCTCCCTGAAAACTGTGCTACCCATAGTAGTGTCACAGCTATTGGGAAGAAAACACATACTACAAGAAAACAAACATTATGGGAAGGTACTGTGGTAAGCTTTTTCTAAAATGAAGAATAAATCCAAAAGGAAAAAAAAACCAAAAAGTGCCCCAAAGCAAATTACACTGCAACACAAAAGCAAAACAAATTTTTGGCTATGATTTTTTAAAGACAAATTACATTAAGAAAATCCAAAGTATTCCCTTCTTAACCATAGTGTAGCTTTCTTTGTAAATAAATTATTGGTCTATAGTTATTTATTCATGCGCCAAATGACAAAGTAACAGGTGTTGGGAAATATGTACTCCTGTTTCTCCGTGCTGAAGACATGGCAAGTCTATGCTAGCATCATTTTTCCTTTAAATTCTTTTTGTTCTGATCTTTAAAAAGCAGAGAAAAGAGATAAAAACCAGCTTTTATCAGTTCATTGTCAATAATTACAATTTACTGCTGAGGCATAATTAAATTGGCAAACGAACCAGCTACTATTGTGGCTCTGACAGAGTGATGCAGTCTCTTCTCTTTGTGGACTGATGGAGCTACTGACATTGCAATACAAGGCAAAACTCCCACCCAAATACTTGCAGGAATGGGTTTATGATGCATACTAACAATTTCATCGGGATTCTCCTTCTTCTCCCCATTATCCCGGGACTCTTCTTTGAGAGGAAATTTTGCTTTTCTTTTCCGAATGCCTTTAGAATCATCTTCCCCATTGCATTCCATGCTGACATTTTCCTCCTTTGGTTCTCTACCACAAGAGTAACACAATGACACAAAGCCAATATTATTTCACTTCTCATATTCATAAAACAACTAAAAAAGCAAGTAAATGTGTGGGTCCCATAGTATTATACCAAATGTATTCTTAGAAATACTACTGGAAATTAAGTCTGTCAAAAGAATTAATCTGAGAGACACACAATAGCTACTGTAAAAGGAAAGCTGTCAGCTTATGCTGAACAAGTTTTACATGTTTTAAACAGTGTGTCTTTTTCCATGTACCATCAAGTCTCCTGGAGAAGCAAACTGTGAAATGTTTAGGCCTGCAGGGCAGTTTAGAGAGAGGAAGGCAAAGGTAATTGTTAAGTCTGACAAATCCAATTGGAGAAAGCTGGTATGTGACTGTACAAATAGCTAAACAAGAAATCAGAACATAAAACTTTGAAGCAATTAGCAAAATGAAGGAAAATGTACTAAATCATAAATGTTAGAAACTGCCATAATCTAGCAATACGCAGTACAGAATGGACACACTAACACAAACATGCTTTTATGATGAGATGAAATGCACTAGCTGAAAAAAAGGAACCGAGAAACTGCAGTATGCTCATGTTTTCACTCACTGACAGCTATAAAACAGCTCTTGCACTTAATTATAATTAACTTACCACCCCAACCATCTCATTACTGATTATCTTAATTCCAATGACTATGAAACAGGGTGGGAGTCTGACACTGATTCATGCATCCCATAGACTGTTTCACTGCTTGAATCTGACAGCAGAACACCGTACACTCTTGAGTAAAAAAGACTGCCTTCAATGTCAGTGTTAGACAAAACCAAATGTTGTTAAGGCATTTACACAAAAAACAGTGAAAGAACATTATAAACCAATGGTGACACCGAAACTTGTCTGCTTAATACCTCCCTCTGCCCCACCATGAACATTTTATCCCACCACATCTCTCTCATGCTGCATTTATGCCAAATTCTTTGTTTCTATGCTTTATTATAGCACCTACTTGTTTTTTACTTGCTGGGCACATTTCTGGCTGCAAAATTTCCCTTCAGGAACAAATTCTTCTATGGTACCATAGCGGTAACAGTTTTCACAGAAAACAAGTCCATCCACTTTTGCAGTTTCCTTCAACCTTGTGGGGATCCCTGTCTTTTCTGAAAAGGCTGCACAATGACAAACATTAACTTCACTTAGGCAGAGGTGATACATTCCCAACCACCCTCAGCAGGTCTTGCCAAGCAAACAGAAAAACATCAGCCACATCACTCTTGCCAGAATGAGGAACTAGGAGTTAGTGTTTGTATGAGGTCCAGACTGCTGACAAGCAAGTTGGGTTTTCACATTGCAACAAGAGAGAGGAATTCATTGATTCTATGATTCTGTCACTGCTTGATGTGGCTACTCGTGGAAGGACTGAATTTTGTGACAGGCACCACACTGACTGCCCACAGAGTGATCACCGCTCAGAATCCATGACCTCATCTCCTGCTGATATGCCTATACCTAAATTTGGGAGAAAAGGGTTGGGGGGAGTTATCTTTCATTAGGTGAAATTATTTCTGGAAGCAAATCGTTGACTACAGTCTGCAGTCTCTAGAAGCAGTAGCTATTGCTCAACCTGCCTGAGGTCCACCAGCAGTGAAAAATCACTAAACTTGTATCAAAGCAATCTTCAAATACTAAGTTACTCACTGATCCTAAGCTGCAATTTCCCCACAACAGGCATATAGCCTAGGAGACGCTATACCCGGGAGAGAATACAGTTTCTTTCCCTCAAAAGCAAGTATGAAGCACTGTCAAGTACTCCAGCCTCTAGAGCAGGTTGTTGTCTTTGTACCTCCCCAAAAAGGCAAATTTCAAGTCACAAACTATTTATTTTGCTTAAACACTGTATTGTCTTTGAAAGCAGAGTCAAATGAACTCTTGCACGGAGGCTATCTCCCCTAGAAGAATATATAATGTACGTTATATTTACACACCAGCATCATAAGTGGTTCAAAACAAATACTTCTTCTCACAATGGAAAATTTTAGCATTTTTTTAGCATGTTTTTACTTTTGGGGAGTACTAAATTAATCAGGACAGTGTAAGGTAGTAGCAGAATGCTTACTTGATATGTTTATATGTCCGTAAACCGAGTTTAATCCAGTAGAAACACAATTTTTTGTTTAGGTTTGTCAGACTGGAGGGGATGCGGTTGCATGCTTTACTGTCCGTAAGTGCAATCTCCCAGGCTAAGCAGAGAACCTGTTGTGCTACTGCACTGCCACAATGTTGCTACTCTCATCACAAATTTGAAACTTGAATTAACTATCACTGTCTTGCTACAGAACACATTAACTGTGGTCTGAAGCTTCAGACCTCAGCGGGGGCCCCAAACCACTTTCCCACCAGTGTTAATGTTCCACTTGACAATTATAATCTAATGGCGAGAGAGCAGCAAAGGAAAGCTCTCACTGACTTCACTTCTCATGCTTATAGGGATGATTATGAAACAAAAATTGTGAAGTCTGCTTTTCAAAGGACTTACAGAATGCATATTTTAAAAGAAAGTTGAAAAAATGTAATACCAAGAAGGAAAAAGACGAGGTAGTTGTAAATAATCGCAAAACCAGTTGTGATACTCTCTTTCACGCTACTCCATCATTACTGGAGTCAGTGTAAAAACACTGCAGCAATTTATGACTGCATAAACCAAATTTCCTTGCACAAAACAGATGTTTCTTACTTCAGTATTTTAAACCCAGGAAACGTGTTATCTGGTAGATAGATACTACAGCTCTTAGAATTTTACCATTCAAGATAAACACAAACTGTTACTACACACTGATTTTAATGCTGCAGAAAAGCATTGTTGGCAGGAGCAAGGCATCTAGGGGGGTACACACTGCATATCTAACACTGACATCGGTGGTGGCAGCTGAGCTGACCATAACAAGGCAGTGTGAAGTGCATAAATGAACTCTAGGCAGTTAGTAAAGTCTGTGGGCAGTCTGGAGAAGCAGCTCAACAAAAATGACCTCTAAAAAATTCTCAATAATTTAAGGAGAATTTTGCAATTCTATTTTGCAAATTCAATAGAGGGAAAATACCAATTCTATATTTAGAGAAAATTACTGTAAGGAAAAATTGTGGCTGTAATTGAACCTCAGATGTTTAGCAGTGGAATTATTTCCTTTTAACTTGAAATGAATTTATTTTCATACTAATTTACATCCCAAGAAATGGGTTACTTCATCAGAGATACTCTGTCCATTAAAGCAAGTAAGTTTTTGGGGTTTTTTTGAAGGCAAGCTTTAAGGAAAGCTGATACCTTAAAGAAACTACAGTCTACCACAGAAAATGTTTACTGCTTCTTAACTGACCTTCTTGAGCAGTTGGAACCATCCAGGTTGTGGTAGCAGTTGCCTTTTTAACACTTTCCATCTCAGTTTCATCTGTAATTACTTCCAGGGCCCCAAATTCATTGACTCTAAACTGTAAGACAAAACAAATGGCATAGAGCATAATAAAAATTTACTAGAAGTCTCTTGAAGTATCTTCTGTTCAATATAGTTTTTACATGGTGTCCTCACCACAACTGCCTATTCTCTATGTGTTTCTGCTTATCCCCATGGAAATCAAAACAAGCCTTTTTTGTTTCTATCAAGCCACATGCAAGCTCATTTTGATATCTATAAATATTAATTTGCAATAGATACTGATACAGATGCCTCCAATATCTAATTTATACACACAAATAAAAAAAAAAATCAGTAACAGAAATTCATGGAAACATCCCCTAACCATATGTTTTTCACTGCGAGCAAAATAACGCACTCCAGACACCGAATATTCTTTCTGAGGACAAGGGAGCTGAATGAACATCACGCACTAAATGCTTCACAGAGTACACAAATTCCAGCATCCTCTGAAAACACAGTACTTCACTATAAAGCACACATAAACAAACATCTCAAGGCAGTTTATGAGGTGTTTAATTACACGCTGAATGTGATATTACTGTCAGCCAGACGCAAGGCTCAACAATGCCCCACATGCTGTGCTTACACTGGAGCACCACAAGTTACAGCCGTCCTGCTGCCAGAAGAAAAGTTTCTTCCCAATGCCGTAGTGATTACAGCACTACCACATGAAGACAGCTTCTGCTTCCCAGTCGCTATGTGGTTTGCAGGCCCAGCTGGTTACATAGGTTTAGCTCAAGGCAGTGTTTCGCCCCTGATCGTCTGCTCTGAACAGTGAAGAGGTGTCTTTGCCACAGAGAACAGGTCTTTATCAGTGTGGTGCTCTCACCAACAGCTTTCAACAGGGAAAATCACATCCGAGAGAGTCCTTCAAAGCTCCCCAGCATCCACCAGTAAGGACATTCCTTCAATGCCATAGCATGAAGCCTATTTCTGTTTCTCTGGTCAGGCAACTTTACCTTGGGAAAATGAGAAAGGGAACAATTGCCTGGCACTACACTGACCCTCTCTGTGCCTCCAGAGGCTGTTGAATGCATCACACCCCCTCACTTTGGACCCTGCTATGGTACAGTACTGAAAATAAGCCATTCTGGCTGCAAGCAAAGGTGATCCCATATACATGCACCACAGCAGTGTGCTTTCACTAATACAGTCCTTCCAGCCTTAACATTTGCAAAGAGACAACAGGTCCAAAGGAATGTGAACAGCTAAGAAATAACACGCCGAGGGAAGGGAAAGGGAGAAGAGGCCCTCACACAATCATATGATGTCTGGAGCTAAGATTTTTTCTTGTGATCAGCTGTACTCACAACAGATATGAAAGCACGGACAAACTGTTGATAAATCCATCTGGACTGAAATACCATGAGTTCAACTTTGAAAGGCAACCAAATGCAGTAAACACCACGTGCTGGTACTTCAGTTTGTGGAGAGACATTCATGCTGTTCCACCCAAAGCAAAGCAGTAGAGTTACTATTCAGAAGAGTGTTACAGCTGGTTTACACACTCAGTCTCGTTCCTATTTTGGTTAAGCTCATTTTTGCTATTGGTGCTTTGCTTCCTCTGCAACCGATGGATGTCAGAGGGAAAACCTTCTTTGCTTTCAAGAGCTCCAACTCTGCAAGAGCAGTCTCACAGCAGGCAAGCTGTGAACACGGGCAAAGACACCTGCAGGTTGCTGCAGCCTACCAGCCGACTGGGCACAGGAACGTTACTGACCAGCTCTTGGAAACACTCTCCCACACCTTCATACAGTATCAGCTGGAGCATCCACGCACCAAAGGTGCTTCTGAACAGTCCTGGGATACCTAAATACCCGGGATACTTCCGCACGATTCAATCAATGTCCAGCCCTGACACCACACACACATGTTCCTCCTCCACCGGGGCCTCCTGTGGAATGCAAGGACATCACCCCAGGTAATGCAGTGACCTGCCAGCCCTTCTGGCTCCAGAGGGCTGACTGATAGGCACCAAACAACAGAAGATGGATGGCTGCAGGGAAGGCTGCTCCCAGCTACTCTTTCCCTGGGGGCTGCTAACAGCAGCAAGAGCTGAACCACTGAGGAAAGGCTCTTCAACAGTCAGGTCACCACACCAAGATGGTCTCAGTGATGGGGAGTGACAACTTGCCACTGCCTTAGCAGGCGGGAGGGCACAACAGTCCGACTGGGCACTGCCTCGCTGATCACTGTAACTCCTGTTTTTGCCTGCAGCCTTGCCTTTACCAGTGCCAGAGGCCTCCAGCCCATTTGGATGCAAACTTGAATTCATGTCTGCTCTCACTCCCTATTTCCCCAGAGACAGCGTCAGCACTAATGTATACACCAAGCTCTTTGTGGCTAACCAGAACAAAGCCTCAGACCTGGGAAGTCATACTCTGGTTTTAGCTGGGGAGGAAAAGGCACGAACAACTTGTGACAAAGGCTAATTGCTTAAAAACAGGATAAACAGAAGTACAAAGCAGCGTGCTGCACAAAGTCATGGCAGGATAAAAGTTGCCAGAGCAACATGCCAACTAGTGTCTACTGCTGGAAGCATGACAAAAAAGGATCTAGATTAATGGTGGTTTATGTGCCTATGAAAAAATTTAACACATTTGTAAGTCTCTTCTTCTTAGAGACTAGGCAACAGAAAACCTAAAAGTAAAGGTTTCATCATAATATTTCCTCCAAGCCAAAATACTGTAAGAGCAGTCCACCCAGACACTTCCCTAGGTGTCTTGACATTTTGGAATTTCATAGCAGGTGACATAGAGGGACAGAAACAGTGCCACTGAGCTAAGTTCTAAGGACGGAGCCATAGCTTTCTGAGAAGTAAAACTTTGTTTCTAAGTCACAAAACTCCTTACGTAAATACAGAAATTTGCATTGGATGAAGGGATTTCCCTTCAATCTGCCTTCATTGCATCAAACAGTAAAACTCCCCTTGATGGAAACAAAGTCAGGCCATAACCAAGTACTTTACAAATAAACTCACAAAAAAAGACTGATTTTTGTCACTTCAATGTTTTAAAGAGAATAAATTATAAGGCTTGTTGGGTATAAATTTAATCCACTTGACTTTTGTCAAATGCCTGTTGGCAAATTTAAAGTAACCTCTTAAGGTTATTCTCTGTCCCATGCTATGGAGCCAAAGGTCTTAGAAGATCTGACAGCAACAAAGAAGAGAAAGAAACCTCAACAGCTTTCCTGAAGAAACTCACATGAAGATAAACAGGAATAAACATAACATCTGGATAGAAAATTTAAATTCCCAAGTTTCATGTACAGGCAAGCAATGAGGGCAAAAATACACATGTTCAAGTAACTGCAATTCTTTTAATGCAAATATATTGTAACTGAGTTGGCAGGAACAGTCCAGCTGCTACTAGGTAAGTATATAACACAGAACTTACTCAGCTGCCTTGTCTGCAGTTTCCACAAGGATCAAGAGGAGTAGCTTCCATTTAAACATCACTAGAGACTCCTTCCACTCAGAGCTGAGATACATTTTCACATTCTCAGGAAACGATGCCCTGATATACTAAAACCTCAGCTTATATGACTGTTAATTTTATCCCCAGGAAAATTTTAATATTCATTCAACAGATAACGAACATACTGAGGGAAACCAAGGCTTAAATAAATAATAATCAAACATTATCAGTACTTTCTGAACCATTTCTGTCTGTCCATTTCTGCTAAGTTTTTCTACAGGCACCAAAATTACGTTCAGTAAACATTTTCCAAAAAATTAAAATTGCATGAAAATTTACACAAGACTGAAAAGAATACCATAAGCCACTGATATCAAGCCTTTGTCTATTGCAAGCAATAGTATCACACAAAGCATTTCACAAATGTTTCAGAAGCAGTCAGGTTTTCTGTTACCACTGTTTCTACGGAAAGTTCATTCCTGAATTTCTTTCTGGAAAAACCTCCTTTTATGTTTTAATTTCCACGTATTCATGGTCAGTTTGTACCCATTTTTTCTGAAGACACATTACCCTATGGATTACATAGCTATAGTACCCTAACACTTACTCTCTTGGTACATGATAGAGCAAGGAATTATGGACCTCCTCAAACTCCTTGCTAAGCACAAGGTCCTTCTGTTCTTATGAAAATCTTCTCCATCTTCCTGTTCAGCCTGTCATTCTTTGCCTTCCATGTGCTGCGCTGAACCACGGAAATCCCAGGGAACATGACAAAGCATAACACCAAAAGTGGACTGCTGCTGTCTCTCCTCCAGTGAGTTTAAAGCACTTCCATTTCTAATGGAAGTTCTTTGCCTTATCCTGCTGGCTAGAAGATGCTGTAGTTTTACGTAGGGCTAATTGAATGTTAAAAGGGTTTTCAGTTCTCTTTTCAACATTTCATAAAAGTACTCTTGAGCATTTGTCTCTATGTGGGATGAACAAAAATTATAAACAATGAAAAATGTCTATCATGTTGTAGATTAATTCCTATAAACTCAAAACTGTTGGGAACAAATACATGCAATCTAGTTTCAAATTAATTCCTCACTGTTATATGTGTCCAATTCAGAGCAACACAGACCAGACTATCAGTGTCTGGTGTTACTTGTGCCCTCTTAAGAATCTAAAAGATCTCATCAGTTCCCACAGGTATCAAATCAGAATAAAAGTTGCTATTGTTTTATATATGGTAAAATTATCATTTGGTAGAACTGACAAAAAAAAAAAAAGGAAGAACAACTGAAGTGCAAAGGAAAAACAACAAGAACAAAACCCCCACATATGTTAATGCACAGCTTTAAAATAAATTAGAAAAATCAGCCAACACTACCATCTACTGGGCAAGACAAGGACAAAGAGTTCATTGCAAGAAAGACAATTGTTGCTGCATTCTGACAGTAACTTCAGGAACGAAACATATCTTGACACAACAGTGATTGTGGACATGCTGAGAAGAAATCTGTAAAATTTTTAATATCCAAAACAAAAGTAAATTGAGTAAATGTGCAATACTCTTTATGCCTATGAAGCAGCTAAGCTTAAAGTAGCAGAATTCCACAGCAGTTTGTCAAGAGGACTGACACCTGGGACTTCAGTGATACAAGCCAAAGAACTACACTCTGATCTCTGGCTAGTAAAAAGTTATCATCATTCTCGATATTAATCACCATTTAGTCACAGTGGTTTCAGTGGGACTGCTCAAATAAATCAGAGCTTTTCTGGCATTTTACAGCGCCTCGTCTTTTTAAAGTGAAGGAATCATTTGTCACCATTGAATTGTCCAACCACATCCCGCTACACGCCAAGCTATTTTTTACATATTACTTAAGTTGAATAAGTTATTTAATGCCAGAGCTTGTCCATTCAACCACATCCCTCTTCCCTGTGTGTTTGATACCCTCTTTACATGCACAATCGCATACTACTTTTTCCACAGAACCCCTGCCCCAGGCAAGGGCTGAATAGCGTTCAGAAAAATGAGGCAGCTGTTGGTATTTTTATACTCTTTCTTCAAGCAGTAAAGCCAGTCTTATTTACTCTACATGGTTTGAAAGCAGAATGACTGTTTATTTTCTTTAAGAAAAAAAACCCAACCTACAACAAAGAACATGTATCTAAGAAAGCTTCAGGCACTCTAGCAATTACTGTTACAATGCAGTGTAAAGTAACTCCTGAAACAAAATCTCTGTTCTCAGCCACTTACAAAAGAAAAAAAACCTGTCTTGGTAGCTCTTCATCCTTCTGAGTACTCTGCTCCCAGCTTATTTTAAAGCATTCAGTAAGCGTGTCACCCCTTACATTTGCCTCGTCACAAAATTTTGACTCTTTCAGGGATAAAGAATATTGGGGAAATGTGTTCCTGCACCTGACAATTCTGCTTCTTCAGTGATGAGAAAGGATTCTGCCTGCACACTGCTACTCTGCAAGTACGGCAAAAGACAAACTTAAGCAGGATCACAGGGTATCAAGGGCTCCCTAAATCATAATCAGCAGAAATTAAATTCCTCATGACAACCAAGGGGCAAAGCCAGAACCACTCTCACTGGAATGATGCTGTGAGCAAGAAAGTCAAGCACTTCCACCAATCTTGGACTGATTTTAAGTTGCTTCAGTAACACTGCAATAGGCTAATCCTGAAGTAACAAAGAAGAGAGAACAATTTACATCCAAAAATAAAGGGTTTTTTCCTATCTGGGCAAGCACAAGCAGGAAGGAATTGCTATAGAACTATATCCTTCCAAAAATAAAAATAATAGGAGCATTCTCTCATCACTGCTGAACAGAAAGCCAAGGTACCATCAGAAAACATATCCCTATAGCAAGAGAGACTGACATTGCCCCAGCATACACCAATACCTCAGTCTTGTCTGCAGTAATGTTTATCTACTTTATTCTTAGACACTCCTCAGGCTCTTCCAAACCCCCCCCATCCTGCTTCAAGTGCTCAAGAATTATCTTAGTACCAGAGGGCTTCCCACTGATTTCTCTACACTGCAAACTCAGTCTGCCTTATTATCTCCACTTGAGTAGGAAATTGCAGCTAAACAGACTTTCTTAAGGTGACACATAAATCTGCAACAGAGCCAGAAGTCAAGGCCTGCCAAGATGACGCTTATTGATCCAGAAGTTGACCTACAAGGCAACCCTGGCTCCGAATTATTTCAGCCAGAATATTTCTAAATACAAAACACTAATATCTCATAGGAAGCCCAAGCTAGCAAAAAAATAAAAAAATGGCTACCTGCCAAAAATTTGGTTCCAATGAGTTGTTCAGCACTGCGCAGGAAGGCTGCGGTAGAAACAAGTGCAGTGCTAAGCACTCCTGTGTGGGATTTACCTCCAATAATCACAAAACTATTCCTTTTCCTTCCTGAAACCCTCTGCCCAGTTGTTTGCAAGTTAAACAGCATCTACAGCAAATGGCACAGGAGATCTTGTGGTAAAATACCATATGATCACTTAAGGGAAGACTACCATGACTACACATGAAGAAACCTAAATAAAGAAACAAAGGAAAACCTAAATCCAGCATTTCTTGCCTTTACATTTTTAACAATTTTTATAGTGAAATTTCCTTTCTTGATCTTCCTTTTCTTACATAAGGTTGACTCATTTTATGACATTGCAAAGTTTTAACCGGAAATCTATGGCAATGAAGCAGAGCAGGAGCTAATCAATTACATTGGATTGCAACAGAATAAAGTGAATTTCATGTGGAAAGGACCAGGCCACTAGGTAGATCCGCTGGGGCTCACACATGGCCAGAGAAAGTCCCCGAATACCTTGCTCTCTGCTCCCTATGCTACTCGTTACCACCTTCCCTGAGAGGAATCCATCTTCTCTCTGGAGCAGCACCTTCCCAGGGCCGGCAGTGATTCAACCAGTTACCAGCAGCTGATGTTTCCCAGGGACACCACTCTCATGGGCTCTGCCTGCCTCTCCAGATTCAAAGTGCAGCATGTGCTGCCATGAGAGAACAGAAACAGCTTTGCACTGAAAAAGCACTGTACTAAGTTATTGCCTGAGACACTACCAATGTTTCCATAACAATGTGAGAAAAGAAGTTGTTCGTAAATCATTAATTAACTCAGGCAAGCTTGCATGCAATTTCAGAACAGGCAGGTGGAAGGATGTACTTTACTGCCTTGAGTTGCTGCACCCCTGCATCCAGAAACACAGCAATCTAAACCACTGTTACCTTCTTTACAGCACTGCTGGAAATACCAAATACCACTGGCTATTATTCCACCATTTAGTTCCACTACTCTATTTGGTTTCCTACAATATTTCCTGCTCAACTTTATTTACAGGTTAATTTCTTAATAATCAAATTTTATTTTTTTTTTCTTTACGTTCAAGCACAGTTTGCAAGCTGGCAATAACCAAAATTCCGTCCACGCAGTTTGTAACTGCTCACTTTCCAAATACAGCACTAGAAAATGCATTAAGAAGTACTCCATAAACTTCTGTCACTGCAGTAGGAAGTGACTGTAAATTATTACAGCTTTTCCAATTTAATGAGTATATTTAAGTCTTGAAGCCATGGTGTTACCGTGTGCACTCAGCATAGAGATAAAAAAAAAAAGAAAAAAAAAAGAGAAAAAAGAGGAGCATTTCACATTTACATTCACACCATGCAGAGTAACTGGTAAGCACTGATGTTTTTCAGACGAGCATACATTACTTTGCCTGCCACAAGAAGGCATTCTGTAATTTGTAAACTATTTTAAATTCTACTGGAATTCAAGTTTTCTGTTTTATTTAAACATCTTGAAAGAACTAATATACAATGCTAAAATTTCTGTTCACAGTCTTCAGTGCATCATACCGTACAATTTTTAATTCTCCCTATTCCCTGTGTAATTTGAAATTCTAGCATTTTCCACAACTACTCACTACTTATCTGTCACACAGTATGCTCAAAGCAGTGTTCAAGGAGCGTTAACTATTTTTGCTGAAGATTTTTTTAACAAAATCTGTATGAGAATGTATTTCCACAGCCTTCACCGACTACAAGTGACAAAACTCTAACAATTAACAGCACCCAAAGTCATAGGAAAAGAATGTTTTCAGCATTTTACTGGTATAGCAACAGATGCAGGAATAAGAGACTGTGGCACGGCTGAGAACGGAAGCTTGGTATCTGGTTTGGCACCCTCGTTTTGATTAGACTGGGAAGTGAGTGCCCCCCGGTGCAGCCCACCTCACTGAAGTCTGGTAGGCACGAAACTGCCTACAGGACTTCCTAACAGAAAGAAATAATCCAAGTATCTATTTCTGATTTAGATGTTCTTCTGTACCATAAGAAAAGTTACATTTAAGAAATTATAAGAAAATATTGAGAAAAGTTATTTTTAAATGTTCCAAGAAACATTTTTCTCTACTTACAACAGTGTTTTACCAACTTTTAGTCATTCAGGAACTCATTCACAAAAATAAAGTGGTTCTAAAAAGAATGGTTGCTCATGTATACTTGCCTGACAATCCCAGGCTGGATACAGCACACCAGAAAAGAGATTTCTTAAAACAAGCATAGGTTAAAAGAAGCACGAAACTTCATCATGCAAGCAGTAAAGACAAGCAAATGCTATATGATTTATATAACCAAAAATATGGACTTCAAGTAGGTAACTCCCTAAAATGTCTATATTAAAAAGCAGCATTTCAACATTTTGGTATAGGTTTAACTTAACGTTAATATGCTCATCCAATATAGTTTACCAAATCTGACTGTTCAAAGACAATCTCCCCTAACATTCTAGGAAAAGACTAAATGTGAGAATTTAAGCAATATATTGCTTGCAATGGATATTTAAGCTATTGCTTATTATTTGTTATAAAATGCCTCAGACGCTCTAATCTATTACCAAGCTGTAAAAATAGAATATTTGTATTTGAGTATCTTGCTATTACAAAGTTTTCACCACATTTTTCAAGTGCATTTCAATGTAAATACACAACAATGGTTTGATACCTTTAGTGGAACAAGTCTATTGCAATTTTTGAAAGACACATGCAAGCTTACAATAAGTAACTGCTACGTAAGGTCAATTTCCTTAGGTTCAGGACACAATAGTAAAATACTCTGTGATCAGGAGAGTTCAGGTAAATAATCCTAATTAGCCCTATTCTGAGAATTCCATGAAGAGCATAACATATCTTCCATGATCACATTTACAATTTCAAGTGATTAGTCACCATTTTAACCATCAGTGTTTAGAAGCAGTCCTGAAATATGAGTTGTTACAATTATCATAAAAGCTTAAAAGTCCTTACTATTTTAACAGCTCAAATTGTTTTGGTATCTGTGTAAACACCTAGTCTCTCACTGAATTTTGATGTTCCCTGGTACAGTGACCTCCTTGGGCTAATTCTGCATTGTTGGAAAATATTCTTCCTTCAGTCAGTCTTAAAACGGCTCCATTTCAATTTCATCCCTTTCATCCCTTCAACCCCTTGCTTTTGTATTTAAAAAAATGCAAACACACAAACAAACCCTCCAAATAATAACCCAAAAAGGAGCTGCCTGGCCAATATTCTGTATCTTTCACCATTCTGGGTAGACTACTATTGCACCTCTGAATGCACCTTCCCTAATGCTTGGGCCAAAGAAAGAATCTCTGTCCAAAAATCAAATATATATTTTTTTCCAAATTAAAATAAATAAACAAACCAAAAGAGCAGCCTTAAAATGAAGCTTCTGCTTTTCTGAAAAGGACATAGTCAAGAATCTTCTTACATGATTTCCTGAAGTTACCCTGAGCTACCTCCCAGTTCCTTTCCCTCACTTTACATGGAAACTTTCCCATTCCTCTACTAATTAGTGACTCAAACTTTGCTTCAGTTTTATTTGACATTGGGTAACCACAACTGAAACCAGTGATTTATTTGAGATTATCATATTTTCCTGCATTGTCCTCTTTTGTATTGCTCAAATGTTTCAATACTATGGTTTCCTTTTACACAATGTTGCATATTAAAATAGAAAGAAATTTTAAAAGCCTGGACTTAAAAATACAGAACTGTTCAGGGATGTGGAAGCTCATCACAGCCTTGGCTATCATCATCACCATGAGATGATGAAGTCTGAAATCCTGAAAGAAGCCAGAGAAACAAATACTGAAACAGCAGCACTGGACTTCAAAAGAGGCGTACGCTGGCACGTTCAGAGATCTGCTTGGCAGGATCATACAGGAGACTGTTTTAAAGGGTAAATAGGCCCAGGAAATCTGTCTCTCTCTCCAGGGACTTCACCAGGAGAATGAAGCATGCCAATGTGCGAGAAGTTAAGCAAGTGTGGATGAAGGCCAACATGAATGAGCCAGAGACTCCTGACTTAGCTCAAAAAGGAAAAGGAGGTAAGCAGAATGTGGAACGGGAAACTTTATAGATAAGGTATATAGTGATATTGCTGTAGTGTACAGTGATGGAATTAGGAAATCCAAAGCTCAGCCAGAGAACAAACCAGCAAAGGCAACAAGAAAGGCTTTTCTATGTGTACAGGCAGGAAAAACAAACTATGAAATTGAAGGGAATGGCTGATAAACCAAAGGGCAGCGTTGCTGTTCAGATAGACCTCAACATGCTGACGAAAATGGGCTAACAAGATGCTACGAAGGCGCCTGGCCCTGCACCTGGAACAGAGCATCTACATGCACTGGTTCAGACCAAGGGCTAACTATTTGACAGCAGCTTTACAGAAAACCTGTGAGTTGAACATGAGTCAGCAATGTGCCCTGGCAGCAAAGGTGGCCAGGAGCACCCCAGGTTGCCTGAGCAAGAGGGCAGCCAGCAGGACAAGGGAACACACCACTCTCCTCCAGTGAATACTGATGAGAGCAGATGCAGGCTACTGTGTCTGCTAGGAGAAAGGCACTCACATACTGCAGCAAGTCCAGCAAATCAGGTAGGGGCTGTGGCAGATGACATGCAAGAAGCTGAGTGAATCCATTTGCTTCATCTTAAGAACAGAAGGAGAGATTTTACTGCTGTCTTCCAGCAGTTAATGGGAGGATATAGAGGGGATGGAGCCAGGTTCTTCTCAGATGTGCACAGGAGAAGGACAAGAGGCAGCAGGCATAAGCTACAAAAGGAGAAATTCCAACAAAGTATCCATAAAAGGAAAAAATTACTATGAGTGTAGACTAATGATGGAAAAAGCTGCCCAGAGAGACTACGGTATCTCCAGCCCTGCAGATAACCAAATCCTGAGCAACCTGATCTAACCCGCTCTGAGGTCTGGGGTACTCAGTCTGGGTGGTGGCCTGAAGTCCTGCAAAGAAAATTATTCTGCAAATTTATTCTACTGTTCTGTGACTAAAAGCAAAAATTCAAACAAACCCACAAAACAAGCAAACAAACTACCTAAACACCAACACAAAAACACATTCACCACATCTATGTCCTGAATTTCAAACATTTTTTGAATCCTTACTTCAACAATAGAAATCCTATCAGGCACCACAAGATAAAAAGTTGTTTCAAATGCTACACATTTTCTTGTGAGATTCCTTTCAAAAAATAAACTACGAGCAAAACACATTAGTTTGAATTATATGAAAATATTGACTTTAATCAAGAGGAAAAAGGTACAAGACAGTCTCTAATATCAAAACTGCAAGCACAGCAAAGGATACTGTCTGATGACAGTAAAAAGTATGAAATAAGTAAAAAGAAACGGAAAACAAAATAAAAGAGCTATAATTTACTTCAGGAAACTCAACCAGTGTGAAAAATGTAAGCAAAATTACTACTCCGATATAATTCAAATTTCTAAACTGCATCCAGCTCAGAAGCACTCACTTTATTCATCTTTCTAGGCACCCACATGACAAAAGCACAGCAAAAATAAACTATTTTTAGAAATAAAAGGAACTAAGAATGTAACACTGTGAGAGTCAATGACAGTATGAAAATTTTTAGTGATACAGTAATATAATGCTCTAAGTGGACTGCATTTTCACACTTTTGAGATTTCTTTGGGATTTTGAGCATTTCATTAATTCTGTCTGTATAGTGAGGCAGTGTTAATTTATGCCTTCCTACGGGGATGACAGCTGTCTGTGCCAGCACCACAAACTGAATCAAGAAACTCCAGAGCTAAAACCTAACAGGCTACAGTCTCTTAACTCAGAACTGCAGATTCATGTTTTATTCATAAAAGCAGATACCTACACACCAGCTTTTCAAATGCATTCTTTTGTAATTTAACATTTTTATTTCACTTATTGAAAAAATTACATATCTTACCTTTAGGTCACTTCCCGGCAAAGTACCTATGCCGTCCTTCCAGTCCATTGCACTAAATACATCAAACTCCTGACCACTTCCACTAGAAGCAGATTCATTCATGATGCATGTACTAAAAAAAAAAAAAAAAAAAAGTTATCTGAAAATACCGTAAGAGGTTTAATGCTTATATCATCAGATATTTCTTCTAATGCATTTCACAGACTTGTATCAAATGCTTCGCTCTGCACACTGGCAACATGGACAACTGATGACAAGGGTGATAATATAAATGAGGTAATAAAAGTAAGGTGAAATCTTCCTAAACCTTTAAAAATAATACCTGTTTCACACACTAGGAGGCAATGAGGCTGTACCGGAGAGAAAAGAAAAATTTCAAACTGCAAATGAATTGACATGAGGAAAACATTTCAAGTACACTTAAAAACATCTGTTCTGGGAAAGGCAAGACATGCCTCTAATAAATACATTAAGCACTGATTAACAGAACTGCATTTCCTTAATACTGGATAACATGCTGAAGCTTTACCCAAGTTCAAATTAAAATTTCAAAATTCATTTGAAACTGTCAGTTTCCTGGTCTGACTCAGGACACTTGAATAATCTTTATCTGTTTCCATATAGTTCCACTAAATTTTGAATTGCGTTTGTTAAAACTTATTTTCATGTAGAGAAGCACATATACACCAGAGAAACCTGCTGCTTTGCAAGACTTGACTTTTCTGGATCCCTCTGTTTCAGACCAGTGAATGGAGAGAAGATTATATTTATCTTCAGAAATAGTGCATCTGGACATCCCTTTCTGTGGTAAAAAAATTTGCACAAGCAACAGAAGTACACAGCACTTGCCTCTGACCCCTGGCTTCAGCTCACCACTTGTCACTGCCACAAACACACCTTCAGCCGCACTGAACTGCAAGTGTTTCTAGCAGCCAGTTGCGAGCACGACCAAAGTCCTCCTTCCCACTTCTCACAAACCCAGCAATCTTTAAATCTGTGGCCTAGCACCTAATTTACTATTTGTTCAATCTGGAATCTGACTTATTAATTTTGTTTCTGCTGCACTACGCCTAGCAGCTGAAATAATTTGTGGCAAAATTAGCTGTCATTGTTTGTGAACTATTAGCAAAACCCCACCACTTTTGAAATTTGCACTTTCCGAACCTTTTGGAATGTAAACTCTCCAAACTTTTAAACGAACATTTTCTAAGCCTCATACCCATCTGGAGACTGCAAACTTTTGCTGCAAGTATCAGTATTTGAAATTCAAATAGATAGAGAGCTTCCTCAGAGCTTAACCTTGTTTTCTAAAATCTAATTTCTAACTTTGGTCCCACTCTGAATCTGCAAATACTCTCTGGAAATCTTGACTTTTCACAAAAAAAAAAAACAAACTCCACCAAAACAAAAGGAGCTATTTGTTCACTCTGATAACAGAAAAAGATGCAAACCAAGCAGAAGTAAACTCAGTTCATCTAGAAGCTTTTTATTGAAAGTTTGAGGAGAAAACTGCTTCGTTAACTTTGTTGCATAAAAAAACTATCAAGTTTACACAAATTCTGATATATTCATCAGAAAAATAGTATCAGTCAAGTATCAATCACTGTAACATCACCACTACAGACACATACTAGTCTGGTTTGGGGTACACAATGTGAACTCTTTTGCATTTCTCCTTGGTTTCTTCTTCATTTCTAGCAGAAATCTTTAAAATCCTGAGCAACACCTTACTCCACAAATACTTTCATTACATGGCAGCAACTACACAGTATCAACAAGATAACAGGAACTGGACCTCAGTCAGTATCCCCTGCTAAGAGTAAAAGTTTTTGCATTCCCCTTCATTTCATATGGTAGGCAGGGTTCACAGAACGCTCTTTGAGAAAACTTCACGTTTTTCACATGACAAGTTTGAAGTAAGAAGAACCACATGATTCAATGCGTCTTCCCCACCTTCAGGTAATTCTCCACGAGAAAGTATTGAAAACCATAACAACAATGTACAAAAATTCATTTTAAAAAACATCAGCAAATCTAAACAAATTCAGTGCAAACTGAGAAATTCCCCAAAGCCATAAATCTCATCTTTTAAAATCACTCTCAGGCAAAATCCATCACCTTACCTCAGGGCAAGCTCCCGCAACACAACTTGGGATCTCTGCTTGATCTGAGTACCAAGTACTGCTGCAAACTAATTCAAGCAGGCTTGACCAAACTGAACCACAGCACAGTGGCAGAGGCACAGGCCTTCCCTCAAGAACACAAGACCCAAGCTGCTAAGGAGTAGCTGAAAAATAGGATCTCTCCAGACACTCGTGAAGTTTTAAGGACGTGAAACATGCTGGTTAAAGCACATTGGTGGAACAAGCTCCCCAGGATTAGCCTGGCTAAGCAAACACAAAGCTGTGTTCTGCATTAACTGAAGTCTCTAAGTAATCTTAAATTATCATTCTATTTAGAGGACACTTCACTCAACCCTCCTGTGGTTTATTACACAAAACATGCCCCAGTGATTTCTGCAGAAGGTATGAAAGAAGTCGGGAAAAGACTTGGAAGGCTGTGGAGAAATGCTTCCTCTCAGCAGCTGCTGTACCATAGAGCAAGGAGCACTGGACAGGACAGCTGCTCCATCAGAAGCTATCATCTCCCATAGTGCCACTCTCATTACAGACATGAAAATTACATGGGGGGTGGGAAACTGAATGAGTCTAGCCTACTTAGGCAGGGAGCAAACCATGAAATGTAATAAAAAGTTGCTAACAGAAATGTTCATGGCATACTTGTCTCAGGAAAACATACAAATTCTGACTTAATTGCACCCAAGAAACTTTCCTCAGGTAACAAACAGCAATAATGATACATTCTGAAGATGTCTAAAGACATTCATTATTGGCTCCGTTTTGAAATTAACTCAACGTCAAAGGCACAACTTGAGTAAGTTTCACATGCTGCAGCCTTCAGAAGTGTTCTTGGTGAGGATGAAAAGGTCATAGGGCAATGCAGATAGAAATTAATTTAGAAAAAGGAATTACTTTCAACAAAATCTGTTTCCAGCTTTGCTGAGTTTGAACAGATGAAAGATAGGCCTATATCCCTCTACTAATGATAGTAAGAAAGGAGATAAAGACCAATAAAATTGTTACAGCAATGAGGTACTAAAAAAAGGATGAAATGATTGCAATATTTACATCTAAATCTCACAACAAAGAAAACTAAAGAATGTCTCGTCTACTCATTTAATTTTTTGTTTTTAAAGCTGATATAGTTCTTTGAACTAGTGTAACTCCTTCTATAATGATTTCATCTGTTATCATTTCTGCTGCTGCACTGCCAGAAAAGTAGTAAAAATACTAGATGAATAAGGGGCAATGCCTGTCAGTGAATGCCATCTGATGTGAGGGAAAGGACATAATAGTAAGAACTTGGAGCAGTCATCTTCCAAAAGCATCTCCAAAATCCACCTTTAAGGATGTTACCGTATCTCAGTCCTCACAGTGATAAGAGAAGTGTGCTGCATATTAATATTTCAACATTAACTTTGTTTCAGACATATGTAATAAAGTCATTAAAATAAACAAGCATATCAAATAAGATTAAGACACATCCTTTAGAAAAAACCTTCATTTGTACCAAAAGGCTCAAAGAAAAATGAGTACCTCACAGAGGAGATACTTACTGAGAATAAGAGCACTGAAAATTAGACAGTTTCATCTGGTGAGAGATTGTCTAAAGACATAAAGCAAAGAAGCAGGACAGAATATGCCAATTAGACTTACAAGTAGTTTTTGAAGTAATTATAGGGTTACGTACTGAATACATCAGAAAGTAGTAATAAGACTCTTTCTTCCAGTCAGTGCTTTAAAAAACTACCTGATCCCTAACCAAATTTTTAAAATCTAAGATGCTAACTGTGAAATGCCTCTACGATTTCTAACCAGTGGGGTCAACTCAATACTGGTCACGGGCAGCAGAGAGAGAGTCCAGCGGTAAAGTCACCAGTCACCATTGCCAGACTGGCATAACATGTCTGCAGTAATTTGTCTTTTCATCTTATGCATCTCTGCATATTTTCATTTGTACTTTTGAGGATTTCTGTAGCTGCCATGACAAGACAGCCTAGCAGATTTGCCCCATATTGAGCCTCTCCCCAGCTGACAGCTCCTATGAGGAGATGCAAAACGGGGAACACAGAGCCAGGGGAGGTCACAGTGAGTGACACCAAGAGTGAGCTCCAAGGGAAAATGAGATCCCAAGAGAGACGATATCCTTCTGCAGGCAAGCCATGGTCTCTCTTCCCCACAGGACTGGCTGACCCCAGCATTGACGGATGTTCAGAAACAAAGGCAACAGGTTAGCATTTTTGTCCTAACATTGTATACACTTATTTTGAACATCTCCAAGGCTGCCTGGTGTAGCACCTATGAGCTAAAAGGACACATTTTCCCGCACCCAGTAAATCAGGAAAACAAAGTGGGTCTGAAAGGAACAACTCAGTGTACCAGAGCTGCAGATACACCAACTTCTAGACACCAGGGACAAGTGGATATTCAGCTTGTTTTATTTAACATGTAAGAATGTGAATATTACCAGCACTCACTTGTTACACTCCCAAAGCCACATGAAGCGGAATTACCCCTTGCAGCTCCTTATATTTGACAACAGTAGTAACTTCGAGCTTCATGACAGCAAAAGCAAAGCCAATTGACTGTAAACCCACCAGGGTGAGCCCTGCTTCTCTCTTCAAAGTCCTCTCTTTGAGTTGGGCACACCCCACACTTGCCTCTTTTCTCACCCTTCATATTTTTGCACCAGACTCTTCACTTAAAGAAAAACAACCACAACAGGAACAGTACAAGAAATGGTAAAATTCTTTGATGCTACCCACCACATTTTAATATGTGTTTTTTCTTGTACCTGTATAAAGGTTTAATTATTTTAATATTTCATTAAAAGAAGTATTTTCAGATACACATGTTCCTCAAGAATCTCATTTTTCATCATTTAGAAACTACTTTACTAGTTTGCCATGTTTCTATTCTCTGTGTTGAAAAGTTGTTTGAGTAAATTTCACTATTTTGCCTGTTGCTCATGAAGTTTATTATAAGCAAGGTATTTTAAAGATGAGATACATAGCTTTTATATGTATTCACAAAGGGACACAGCTTAAAATTCTTTGCCACTCAGTGTGTGATGATGTCCCCCCCTTAGCATTATTTACTCCTATTTTATCTGTTGCTACTCTTCTGACTACTAGATGCTCCACGGCTCCTGTGTATGTTTGCTCCTGCTTCCCAATACTTTGGCTTTAAACCTTTTACCCTCACAGGAAGAACGCGGCCACAAAAGCATTAAAAGATACTATGAAGCCTGGGTCCGCACCAGTGCTTAAAGGAGGTTCATGCTGTCCTCGTGCAAGTCTGCTCTCTGTCAGCAAGGTAACACAGTTATTGCTGTACCACTGATAGAGACTGCATAACAATTACACACAGCCTTCATCTACTGCCTCATTTTCAAATATCCACAAGACACTGTAACAATAGTTATCCAATACCAAAGCTATTCTGTCATCTAATGAAACTTACCACTGACAGCCTTCCCTTGTTTATAAACAGCCTGTACCTCACACTAGAAAAGTATTTCCTCTGCAAAGCTTTCATGTCTCCCTTATTTCTGTTATTGTCTGTGAAGGCCTGAGAGGAGATTTAACCTACGCAGACAGTAAGAGTTGCATAAAACAACTTTGAAATCCCATGTCTTAAATTCTCTTAATTACTTGAACCAGCCACAGAAAGTTATGAAAAACTTTTCTGTTTATTTGTTCCTCCTTCCTTCCTCTATGCAGACACCGCCTGCACTGAATCTTCACACCTCCTATCACCTGACCTGTTTCAAATTGTTATTTCCTACCCAAAGATAATTCAATACATATCTGAGCATCCCTTTTGTCTGACCCACGCCCTCTTCTTCCTCATCTGCCAGTTATTACCAGCTTCCATAAGCTCTGCTGTTCATAAACAATTAGTTCAACTTTTCAAGCTCCTAAACACAGCTCAGCAGGTTACTGCATTTATAGACTTTCCCTTCTCCCCCATTCATAACGAGCTGCTGGCATCTCCCGTTGTGACGAGAGGTTCTACTACTGGAGCACTAACAAGCTATGACTACACACATGCTATAACTTTCTTCAGTAAGCCTCACGCCAGCTCATCACTGATTCCTCACACCCATCACTCACAATCCATCATCCTCCTTACCAGCAGTATTAAAAAACAGACAAGAGTAAACTGAACAGCCCACAAAAACTCAACCACCTTTCTTCACAGAACACGTGATGCCAGATAAAACTCAACAAGTTAGAGGAAAAGGAGCCATCACAAGTTACTGAAACTTTTAAAGTAATACTCTAAAACAACTCAGTAAACTGAAGGTGAAACATACACCACAAACTAAACCAGAGTTTATTACAATTGCCCAACTGACAACAAACACCATCCAAGACGATTGCTTCAGCCACCTTCACTAGAGCACCAGTTCATGAGACCAACTGGACTACAGCCGAAGCTGCTGAAGTCTCACCAGGAAAAAACGCCTAGCCGGCACCACTCGTATTAAAGTGGAAAGCTCTGCTGCCTTTAGCCACTACTTTCAGGAAGTTTCTCTCCTACAGATGTTCACCATGTAGACTTCTGGGAACGTGGTAACTTTCTTGGTAAAAAGCATCGGTTTCTGAACAGCTTTAAAATATGCACTAAGAGAACAGTGTTACAATCCTGAGCACAGACTATTTCCTAAAATGACATAGGCTGAACTTTTTATATCATGAGCTTTATTTATGCTCACCACCTGATTTTTAGCACCCACGACTGAGCATCCATTCATGAGTAGAAACGGCAAAAATGATCGGTCCAGTGCCGCTCAACTATACGCAAGAAATAAAGAAAATAGAACAGAACTAAAAATGTAACTCCTGCTGCCTTGCGCTGTAAAGCTTTCACACCGCGCTGCTTAGCACAGGTAATTAAAAGACATGGAAGAGGCCGTGACCCTCACGCCCCAGGGGAGGCTGCCGCATCTCCAGGGGCCTCCTACGCATGCAGCGCTCCTCAAACCTAAACCCCCCGGGGGCTCGAGCCGCGCTCTCGAGTGGGACAAGTGACACGGCCGCAGGGCA
>VZTF01009182.1:0-40525 GCA_013397755.1 Cnemophilus loriae | reverse complement strand
CTAGAGAAAAAGGAGTATTTCAACCTTTTTAAAAAAGGGTAAAAAGCAGGAACCCAGGAATTATTGACTAGCCACCCTCATCTCAGTGCCCAGTAAGATCACAGAGCAGAGACTCCTGAAAGACATGTCAAAACATGCGGAAGAGAGAGGGCTGGTTAAAGATGGCCAAAATGGCTTCACCAAGGGCAAATAGTGCCTGATTGGCACAGTGGCCGTCCACCATGGACAGAATGCATCAATTGTCAAAGGAGAACTATAGACGTCATTTACCTGTCTGTAAGGCCTTTGAATTGGACCCTCACAATATTCTGAACATAAAATCATAGAATTATAGAATATCATGAGTGGGTAGGGATCCACAAGAATCACTCATGTCCAACTCCCAGCCCTGCAGAGGACATCTCAAGCATCCCACCATGTGTCTGAGAGCATTGCCCAAAAGCTCCTTGAATCCCTGACAGGCTTGGTGCTGTGACCACTTCCCTGGGAAGCCTGTTCAAGTGTCCAAACACCCTCTGGGTGAAGAACATTTTCCTGATATCCAACCTAAACCTCCCCTGACACAACTTGAGGCCACTCCCTCAGGTCCTTTCGCTGGTCACCACAGAGAAGACATTGGTGTCTGCCCCTCCTCTCCCCCTCATGAGGAAGCTGTATGCATCTGTGATGACTGCCCTCAGCCTCCTCTTCTCCAGGCTGAACAAACCAGGTGACCTCAGATGTTCCTTATACAGCTTCCCTTCACCATCTTCGTGCCCTCCTTTGGGACACTCTAGCTTTATAGCTGTCTAACATTCTTGCTGCTAAACTGAAGAGAAATGTGTTTGGTGAATGAAATGTTAAATGGGTAAAGACTTAATTGGATGGCCACATTCAAAGAGTGAATGGTCCATATCCAATGGTTCAATGTAAAAGCGAAAACCATTAAAGAGTGGTGTTAAGGGTCAGACTGGGAGCACTACTATTTTCTATCTACATCACTGACATATCCAGTGGAATTGAGTGCACCCTCAACAAGGTTGTAGATGACACCAAACTGAGAAGTGCAGTTCATCATAGAATCACAGAATCATTAAAGTTTGAAAATATCCTTAAGACCATCAAGTCTAACTGTCAACCTAGCACCACCATTAAGACCAGCATTAGACCATGTCCTGAAGTGCCATATCCACTCACCTTTAGAACATTACCAGGGATGGTGATGCCACCACTTCACTGGGGAATTTGGTCTAATGTTTAACAACCCCTTCCATGAAGAAATTTTTCCTAATACCTAATCAATACTCTCAGGCACATGGTATGACTCGCTTCAGCACCTTGATGTCCTTCTTGGAGTGAGGGGTTCAGAACTGAACACAGGATTCAAGGTGTGACCTCATCAGTGCTGAGTATAGGAGGACAATCCCTGCCCTGGTCCTGCTGGCCACACTATTGCTGATACAAGCCAGGATGCCACTGGCCTTCTTGGCCACCTGGGCACACGCTGGCTCATGTTCAGCTGCTGTCACCAGCACCCCCAGGTCCTTTTCCTGAGGGCAGCTTTGCAGCCACTCTGCCCCAGCCTGTGGCACTGCCTGGGGTTGTTGTGAGCCAAGGGCAGGACCCGGCCCTTGGCCTTGTTGAACCTCCCACCACTGGCCTTGGCCCATTGATCCAGCCTGTCCAGATCCCTCTGCAGAGCCTTTCTACCCTTCAGCAGATCAACACCCCCACCCAGCTTGGTGCAATCTGCAAACTGACTGAGGGGGCATTCAATCCCCTCATCCAGATCATCCATAAAGAACATTAAACTAAACTGGCTCCAGTACTGAGCCCTCGGAACACCACTGGTGACCGGCCTCCAACTGGATGTAACTCCATCCACCACCAATCTCTGGGCCCAGCCATACAGCCAGGCTTTTACCCCGTGAACAGTGTGCCTGCCCAAGCCATGAGCTGAGTTTCTCCAGAAGAATGCTGTGGGAAACAGTATCAAAGGCTTTACTAAAGTCCAGGTAGACAACAGCCATAGCCTTTCCTACAACCACTAGGTGGGTCACCCTGTCAGATCGGGTTGGTCAAGCTGAACCCGCCTTTCACAAACCCCTGCTGGCTGGGCCTGATCCCCTGTTTGTCCTGCACATGATACGCGATGACACTTGGGATGAGCTGCTCCACGACCTTCCCCAGCACTGAGGTGCAGGAGCACTGAGGCTGACAGACCTGTAGTTCCCCAAATACTCCTTCCAATCACTGTTAGGACAGGTCCAGAGGAGGGCCATGAAAGTAATCAGAGGGTTGGAACACCTCTCCTGTGAAGAAAGGATGAGAGAGATGGATTTGCTCAGCCTGGGCAAGAGAAGGTTTTAGGGATATCTTTTCGTGGCCTTTAAATACTCAAAGGGGGTTTATAAGAAAGAGAGGAAAAGATTTGTTACCAAGATCAGTAATGACAGGGAGCAACAATAATGACGACAAGGAACAGTTTTAAATTGAGAGAGGCTCGATTCAGACTGGATACAAGGAAGAAATTTTTTACTGTGAGGGTGATGACATACTGGCACAGGTTACCCTGAGAAGGTGTGGATGCCCCATCCCTTGAATCTCTCAAAGTCAGGCTGAATGGGGCTTTGACCAACCTGATTTAATGAAAGATATCCCTGCCCATGGCAGGGCAGTTGGACTAGAAGATCTTTAAAGGTCTCTTCCAACTAAAACCATTCTATGATAAGAAGTGCTAAAACACTGCTGTTCGAATCGTTGTTTTTAAGAGAAAAACCTTTAAAACTGAAGAATAGAATCACTGAAGAGGGAAGATTACCAGCTGCAGATAGAAGATTTAGTGAGATGTACTGCTCGGAAAACTTAAGAAATAAACATGTAAAGCTACCAGCAGTGACTATTTCGCAAAGTCTTAAAGGCAAAGGTACACTTAAATATATACTTCTAAAAAAGCACCAAAATCTATGAGAATATTGCTTCTAGTAGAGTGTAGCCTAGAAGACTTATCATTCTATCCAAATGGAGGTAATCTTCTATTAGTTTGAGACTTCTCTCCCAAGGTTCATCAGAAGAGAAAGGAAAAATTTTACGAATGCTGATGAACAAATCCAAGGGTTTTTCAGCATAGCTACATTAAAGTCACAATCTGTGCAAGGTGTCAACACCAATTCAAGTCAGACTAAGAAATGTGAGATAACTGTTAACTCCTTTGAAAAATTTTAAAAGTGATGACTGAGCACTCCCTAAGGAAACCTCATAGTCTGCCTCATCCAATAAATAACAGACAATATGAAATGGCATACTTTTCTATATCTCTTAGAACCATACATTGTTTAGGCCTATGTAATTAACTGGTTTTAATTATGAAACCAGTTTCTTAGGTAAAAGGTCCGTAATATTTTTTTTTTTAAATAGGAAAAGAGCAAAAAAGCTCTACATATTTTAGTTCAGTTAAACAATATGTGAAGTTCTCAACTTTCTTCAATATACAAACAAACTACAAACTGTCATTTTCATGGCATGACTTTCATTTTTCACATTTCTGTTTTAACCATGTTGTAAGTCATATGCACTAACTACAGCTGCACTATTGGTCACATGAAGATAGATCTGTTCACCTCAACCAACAATGCAGAGTTTAGTTGCATATATAATTTCAAATTATCTTTTTTTTGCGGGAAGAGTTATCACAGCACAATGGATTCTGGATGGAAGTAATATATGTTGATACCTAGGTCTTATTTGCATATTGCATATAAATATTTGTAACATATTTACAAATACGTTGCTTCTTAGATTTTTTTATTTCTAATATAATTTTCTAATAGGCTTAGCCTTACTCCTTTCCTCAGTTGTATAATTTTACTCCCATTAATTACTTAGAAAATTACTACTTTATTTTTAATTGTAACTGCAACATGCATATTGACATCACTTTACGCATACAAAACCTAATTATTATGTGACCATGCTCAAGAAATGAATTTTTCTGCAGAGACAGCCTACGTTGTTTATCTGATGAAGATTATTTCCATAGTAGGCATTCTATCTTTCGACAATGGTATGGACAGTAGCTTAATATGGACAAAAATATAGTCAGTGCATTTGCTGATTGTGCTTACAACAATCTCATAGAATACTTAAGGCCAAATAATGATTTTAATTTCATCTGCCATTATTGTAATAAAATTCTGCATCTTTCTATAGTATATAAGCTAAGGGAGCTGTGTATTTATAGATACGTGTATATATATTTAACTTTTTTTTAATACACAGAATAAATGGGGTTGTAAGTACAGTCCAGAAGGAAAGGCTACACTGGTGGTTATGGCATACAGCTCAACTGATGTGCACTGTGCATACTTGAACAAAGGTAAAACAGCTGACCTGGCTGAAAAAACAGAATCACATCAACAGGGTTATGTGGTGAGTGCTGGCTTTGGGAAAAAGAGCAGTTCAAGAAATAAGGCTGAATTCTCAGATCAATTTATTTATCATGGTTACAGTTTTAAAGATTATATTTATGAACAGTATTAATTTACGAAGGTTATAAACAATATGCTGAAATTAATAAAATTGGGACCAGGAACAAAATGAAGTAAAACATACACAGAGGTGCAAATCTCTACATAGATGTCAATATTTGGGTAGTTTGAGCAAAAAGGTTACAAATAAAGAAACAACTATCAACACTGGAGGGAAGGAGCTGTAACAGACAATGAAGGTCTCGACTCTGAAACAATTAGTGTGGCAGTCAGCGTACAGATTGGTGAGGCCACCCCTCAAATCCTGTGTTCAGCTTTGGATCCCTCATTCCAAGAAGGACATTGAGGTGCTGGACTGTGTTCAGAGTAGGGCAGTGAAGCTCGTGAAGGGTCTGGAGCACAAGTCCTATTAGGAGCAGCTCAGGGAGCTGGGGTTGTTTAGCATGGAGAAAAGAAGGCTCAGGTGACCTGAGACCTTACTGCTCTCTACAACTACCTGAAAGGAGGTTGTAGCAAGGTAAGGGTCAGTCAAAAGGACAAGAGGAAATGGTCTGAAGTTGGGCTAGCGGAAGTTTAGATAGGTTATTAGGAAAACTGCTTCACAGAAAGCATGGTCAAGCACTGGAAGAGGCTGCCCAGAGAAGTGATGGAATTACCACCCCTGGAAGTGTTCAAAAAACATGTAGATGTGGCAGTTAGGGACAAGGTTTAGTGGTGGACTTGGCAGTGCTGGGTTAACAGTTGGACTTGATGGTCTCTTAAGAGTCTTTTGCCATCTAAATGACTCTATGATAAGTAAATACTCACGACAGTTTAAATAGCACCACTGTAGACAATTCTGTATAGTCAGCAATACAGTAATCACTCATTTCCTTGACACACAATTTTAAAAATTAATTCACGACACAGTAGCTGTGGGGAAGAACTAAATGAACTGCAATAATTTTTTTATGCCATTTAAAACGTTGCATACTTGCAAAATAAATAGTATGTAAATGCAAACTAGTATTTGTAGATTTTCAGTTTTCTCACACTGCAATCTTTTTGAATCAAAACATGCTGTAAGATACTGCAAAGATCTTTTTACGTGACCAAGAAAAAGTAAAACAGAATGGATTGTTTTCTTTTTCTAGTAATCTGGGGGAAGTAATTCTCAAGTAATGAAAATGAATAATGAGTTGAGAAATTGACATTTTTACTTTTAAGACCACAGGGAATGGTATTTGCTCCTCTGAAAAACAGTGGGTGTTTTTTTTAGACAACAAATAAACATTAATCAGACTTGTTGTTGTGCACCAAGAGCCCCCTACAAAGGTTCTGAAAAATTGCATGGAGTCAGGAATGTAATATATAATTATATCTAATACCTACTTGTAGACCTGCAGTTCAATCTTCAGTGTTGCTATCACAAACACTTAGCACTCCTAACTTTAATATGTTTTCAAACTTAGGATAAAATGTCACACTACTTTTTAGATACACTGCCACTAACTCTTTATTGTGGTTGTGGAGAGGTTAAGGAGGTCTGGCATAGTAATTTTTTTAGAAGGTCATGCAGGGTCAACTAACCCAAACATTAATTATTCCTTTTTAAAGCAGCTTTAGTGCAAAGTTCCTTATCTTTTTTTTTTTTTCCCTGACATAATGACAGAGTTAAGGGCATTACTACCAACTAATTCTTTGGCATTTATTAATTTATTAAAAGCTTAAATTACGTGTCAGTTGCAACAGCAGTTTTGGTGACCTGAACACCTCTCTAGGAACTTAAATGAAACTGCAAATTCATTCTGCACTGTTCATGTAGAGCATTATCAGCTGTTTCCCTTTTTCACCATTTACAACTAATAGCACTAAGCTGTTACTAGTTTCTGAATATGTTAAGTAATACCACCATCTTATAGTACTTACATTTTTAGAACAGAAATCTAAAAATGATTCAATGTAATTACTTTCTTGAACACAAAACAATTATTACGACTATCTCCGCATGCTGGTATTTTCTAAAGAAACATCACTCAATTTGTACTTATATTCAAATAATTTAAAAAGTGCATACTTTTGAAATCTCCATCCCCAAATGTCAATGGATAGGCTCCTGGCTTTTCAATCTTGTACATTTCCTCTATAAAAAGGATTTTACAATCATTTATTGTATCTTCTGGACCTCTGAAAAACAAAAACAATAAAAAGTACATTCAACTTAGTTCCTCAGACCTAGATTCTGTACTTTCTGAATCCTAAGCAAAAGATAAAGATAAGTAGCCTTTTTTTAATCACCAATAAGATACTTTATTTCAATTCACATACAAAAATCAGTCTAGCACTGTAACTCCTAAGAAAAAAATAAAGCACATATTTAGGGCTCGCTTAAAGAAAAGACTACTCCATTATCCTCAGACTGTCTGGCAGTTCAGTATGTCTTTATTGACAGTTATCCAATATGGCTTAATTCCACTTCTAAAACCTCGGAATGTTTTTATTGGTTGAACTCAGCAGACCAGACAAAACCATATCCTCTGGAATACAGCATCTCAAACATTATTATAAAAGTATAGTATCACAAACAAACCAGAAATGTGACCTATAAGACAAAATAATACTTGAAACTCATAGAGCAAGAAAAGCAACAGAAAATTTCAAAAGCCCTTCTATGACTTTTAACTGTTTCTCAAATCTGGAAAGCCACATACAATACTGTACTGAATTATACACTGTAAGTAGTCCTGCTAATGTCAGGTTTCAGTGCAAAATCTCAGTGATTAGAAGTAACAAATACTCCAAGACTCCACAACAATAATGCTGAAAGACTTCTAGAAAAGAATTAGAAAACATTAAATGTAAAGGTTTTCACCTACTCTTATCAAAATATATTTGTATCTACACAGATTGTAATTCAAATGCAAATGTATCTCAGAAGAAATGGCCAAAATGACACCAACAGCTGTAAAGCAATCCCTTTTCCTGCCTCCTTAGGATGATATTGTGCTCTCTTCAACTGCCTGTTCTCTTCACCACTTTCAATTTACTACCTGATCTAGAAGTAAGCACGAATTTTCAGTATAATAAAATACTTATGGATATCTGTAAGAACATATCACAGAGGTGACTTGAAAACACTTCTGAAGAAAGCCAGCCAGGTGGCAGATCCCTATAAAAAGGTCTAGTCTGCAAAATGAAATTAGACTATTGACAGAAAGGGAAACAAGATATTAGATTCATATTCAATAAGGATAACTGCAACAATAGAACATCTCCAGAAACATCAGCCTTCAGTCTGGAATCTGTGGTTCCCCGCCCTACCTCTTCGCCTGCTCTCACCACTTCCTTCGTGCTGACTACCAGTTCTCGGACTCTGACACATGATGACCTAACTAAGGCAGAAAAAAACTAAGCCAGGGAAAAACCACAAGCACCAAACCACATTTTCATGGCCCTGAGCACTGCAGTATTTAGGTCTCCATGGAACTGGGGTTGAGAGGACTCTGTCAGTGCCTTGATCAACTCTAATTGCCTTTTAAGTGTACCAACAGCTGTTTACTTAGGCATCTGTATTTATTTTGACCTTCTTCTTTCCCAGTTTTTGGAGGAAGAACATTCCCCATTGTTGGTAACACGCAGAAACAGCAAATGCTAGCAGATTTCAAATATTTAGGCTATTCGAATAGAATATACAAATACTGCATCAATGCAAATACATCCATCAGATGGAAAACTGTTTGCTTTCCTGATCAGGAAAATAATGTATTTAGAATAAACTTCATTTGCACCTTAAGAGGATAGTACTTTAAAGCAGTTCTGGCCATTGTGAGTTACACCTCTCAGATTCAGCGTGCAAAGACACTTTGAATTATCCACAATACTGAGCAATTCACAACCACAAAGGCAGAATACATTCAAATATAGAAAGGACAATATGTAAACATATCTTTGGCAGGAAAACTGAATCAACAAACACTCCAAAGCGCCAATATTTCCCAGGTTATTTTGTGTACTTTGGAGAGTCTTTTATTAACTGTCCTATATTTCTTGCTATTCCTAGATTGTTTAAAGTTAAAAACAAAACAAAACACACCTGTTGACATTCTTTAATGCCATAAATCTATGTTAGAACCTTCCTTACTTATAACACTGCTTGACTGCCTATCCAGTGTTATTCCTCTAGGGCTTACTTCTAACTGAACTCAACGTCGTGAAACTAATTTAAAACAAAAATACAGAATTATGACTTATTTCACATAGTTAATGTGAAATTTTATACTTAATGTAGCAGCTACAAATGACTGATATTCTCAAATTCTAGTAAATTTCAGACAAATTTAAGCACATTTTTCACTGATTTTTGCATCCTGCAAATCTTAAATGTGTGTGTCACCTATAACCACTATCCCTAGTACAAGCAAAACTGCATCTAGAAAAACTCACATTTCCTCTCCTCTCTCTACAGTGTGTTATGGTTTAGAGCTATTTAACTTTAACTTACCTTTTTACCCCCCCTGCATTTCCCCCAGAAAACTAAAAAGCAGTTGTTAAAAAATAGTTTTTCATTATCTGTATTCTCTGTATAAAGTCTGTGGTTAAGAAGGAAGGTGGAAAAACACCATAGAGCTTTACTCAGAAATCTAGACACTTGCTATTCATATCCTTGGGAAACAAGCCGAACTTGATTTCAGTAGAATATTAATTGGGAGTAAATTCCACTGGTGCCAATTTGAACTATAAAATTACTTTTAACTACAATGATTATCACATTATTTCCTTAAGACATACCATGAAAAGATTTATAAGCTGGTTCAATGATGTAAATGTTCCAAACCATAACAGCAAAGTTTTTGTGAAGTAATGCAGAAGCGCAGACTTTTATCACCAACTTTATTACAAAGTATCATCTCAAAAAATGTTATTTCCACCTCAAAGTGTTGAAGTGCAACATACTTTTTTAGTTTAGCTAGCTAAATAAAACAACTCCTCTAATTAACACTGGAAAACACAGAACTCTTGAAATGATAAAAAAATTAAGATAGCTGCATGGCATGTTTTTCTCTCATAGCACTGCAATCCTACCGATTAGCAATACTATTCCTTATATCTAGAGAGTACTTATTAAATGGATGGAATTCATAATTTCTCTATAACATACACTAGATCATGGTACACATTCCTTCTCTTTTTGCTCTGTATTTTTCCTCTGGGATAAGGACACTTAGAAAGCAACTTTCAGGCTAAGTTTTTCCTAAAGTCTATTCAGTATTTGAACCAGAGCAAACATTTTATTTTCTGTTATGAGTTACAAAAGAAGTAAGCAAATACTAACAAATAACATTACAAAGCTGGTATGTTCCAACAAATGTCACAGCTGCATATCTGGAACTACAGAGGAAGATCAACTAGCATTGTGAAAATGATAGCTAATAATAAATGGTTAAGGCCTTACCAAAGCTAAAAAATCTGCTCAGCTAGTTGCTCATAAAAGAATAATTCTTCTGCCACAGTACACATTCAGTGCTTTAATAATGATCATGTGATTCTAAAATTATGGTTATCTAATAAAATTGTGGCTATATTATGCTGTCAAACATATAACCTTTCTTCATTTCTTCACCTTACCTTACCAAAAATGAGATTATGCAATATGCATAGTAAATGGGGTGTTTGTATTTCAAGCAGGCACTTTAAATCTTTTGAAAGAATTAAATGCCAAAACAAAGCCAGATTCTTCAACACAGCAGAATTCCTAATGCAAGCCTTCGAGATAGGTTAGCCAAAGCCAGAGAGAAACCTTCAGCTGAGCCTTCTTATATCTGCACTTTCCCCACACACATTTCCTTTTTTCTTTTAACCTTCAGGTGGCAAAACACTTCACACATTCAAAATCACAGTTGACTAGACGTGTCAAGTGGGCATTATCCTAGATATTTCAAAGGTCAGCTTCACAGAAAATAAAAGCTGCTGGACAGTTACCACACTTAGAGAACTTTATCAGTTCTTACAGTCTGAGAGGTTCAGTGACAATTGTCAGATCTCTCTCTGGAAATTTCTAGGTTTATCACTTTACCACACTGAAATTAAAAGTATAGTATTTTAACGCACACTAAAGTCAAAATACAATGCTGAATAAAAATAGGGGAAAAAACTACTAGAAAAATACACACATTTATAGTCACACTAAGAATAATAACAAAAGGTGTCTAATGACAATTTATCTTTAGGGCCCCTAAGAGCAAAACCTTACTCACACTGTCATGCTTACTACAAACAACTAACTCATAGTCAGTCTCTATGGCTAATGTCGAAAGGTACTGTCCAGGTCAGTAGAGAAACAGCCACAATTAGAATAAAACCTAACAGAATATAACGTTGGTTATGTTCTCCATATATACAAATTCACTTAACAAACAATATACAAATTAAAACAAAACCAGACTTACTACTACTTTCAGTATCTATCTTTTCAGATGCAACACTTTGTTTACATGCCTTACATCAAAGAGCCTTTATTCTGCTTTTGTAAAGTTTTCTGCCAGCAACTCATTCTGTTCTGCATCAACAAACCATAGTTACGTAACTTCTTAAAAAACACACAACTTTTCAATATTATCATTCAAAATGCTTGTTAGAACTTTTAATATCATCTCCTTAGAGGCAGTTGACTGGAGATTTGACTTTAAACAGGCTTGTTTCAAAGGTGACTTACAAAATCTTCCCACATTCAGATAGCATATTACATTGATAATCTGATCAAATTCTGCTAGGTTGTACTGAATTACATAGAGGTTCTTTTATTTTTTATTGCACACAAGCAAAAAAGCAGAGAGTATTTTCAAGACTTTTTTCAGAATATTCCACACACATTTGTTTCATCATTAAAGTAAAAATGCAGTTACAAAATGGGACAGTATTAGCTCTGGTTTTAACTCAACTTTTCATTTATTACACAAGCACTGTAAAGATAAAGATACATGACAACTTCCAAACTATGCAAAGATTTTATTACCCTCTTTCTATAACAGTAGTATTTAAACAACAGCAAAAAACTTAAATTAACATTTTCTAGGCTATGTTGAGGACCATATTCTAATATGAATCTTCAATGTCTTTAAAAACAAAACACACATACTCCCAAACCTACAAATTCATACTGTGGACATACACACAAGTCAGGCAGGATATTGTGGGTTTTTTTAATGTCAGCAGTAGGTGTGACACTTGATGCATTTACAAAGCAATATATCATAGTTCATGATGCCAGATTCTGAAAGCAGAGACTTGGACACAGAGACTCTCCTTAGCCTGGGAGCTGAAGGCAGGTGAACATTAGAGTACCTGAGGAAAGAACTGCCTGAGAGAACAGCCAGCAACCATGTCAGAGGCTCACAGAAACTCTGCGCCCATCCCTGCCCCACGCCACGGAACACACCGAGGTGTGGAGCCTCCGGAGGGCCCCGATCCCGCCCCAAGCCCGCCCCTGTCCATGGTGCTGCACGAACGCCCCTGTTCCATCGGGGAGGGGACACCACTGCCACCACCCCAGCTGCTCCCTTCCTGTACTGACGACTGAGTCTGTGACTGGCACTATCACAAATGCTCAGTGGGCATCTACAGCTTCCAAATCCAAGTTCAAACACACAGATGTTAACGCCCGAATGTCCATGAAGAACCAGGTAAAAAAGCAGGTCAATCGCCCATAAAGGTGATACACCACAGGCTTCATATATGAAAAACAAAGATACAAAAGCTGCGCTTGGCATCACAGGTCGTGGTCTAAGCTCAGTCGACTTCTCTATGTGTTTGCAGACTGAACTGCAGTGCACAGAAACACTGCTAAGGGTCTGTTCAAGATATCATTCCAAGGGTCTGGGCTAGTCAACAAGTTCCTTCATGCTAGGAAGAAGCAAAGACAAACAGGTGATTCTTTCTAGAAGAGGCTAAACACTTCCACCCAGATTTTAAATTATATTGCAATTCAGTGAGTACATGCAGCACACACTCATCATGAGCTTAGACAGAGTCACAGGAGACCAGTCTGTGAACCTTGCCTGACTGAGTGAGAACCTCAACTCAAAAATAAGGACATGAGAAGAAGCACCTCCCTTCATAACAAACTCACAGAGATACTGTCGGGATGAAAAGACCTTCCAAAAAAAACAAAGAACAGAAAAGGAAGAGTCCTGAAAACACAGAAACTTATTAAGCACTCTGGAAAAAACAAACAAACAAACAAAATACAAAACAAAAAACAAAACCAAAAAAACCAACCTACCAAAAACCACAAACCCCAAAGCCACAAACACCCCAAATAACCAATCCACTCCAAAACGTAAGTGGATAAATCAACAACAAACCCACAAAATGTAAGGTGCTTCAAAACCAACCAACCAAACAAAAACAACCAACCAATCAACCAAAAACAAGAAAACAAATTTAAAAAAAGGCGTGGGAAACTTCCACCATAAGGTATCCACCATAAAATCATAAAAGAGAATACAATGGCACAGAATCATAAAATCACAAAGACATTTCCTAAGAATGGTCACATCAAACTAAAAGCAAGGAGAACTGCTTGCAAAGAAGGCCAAACCCATACTTATAGCCTAGAAAGTTAGTAATGAATTTATTATTATCGCTTGAATGTATACGACAGCATTACTGTAACAAAAAAGCTTGGCATCCAGGGATTCTCCTGCTCAGAACATGATGAATCTAATTCACCAAGAATTCCTGAAAGTCAGAAAATCCTAGAAATAAAAAGAAGTCCTAACTAATTTGGCATTTAGAGGGCAGCTGCTTATTTTGGAATGTCTTCATTCCTTATATTGATCAATTCTCTTCAGAAAAATTACAGCAAATGCTTCCACCGTGATTTCCAGTTTCATTAGTGCATGATATTAAATCCTCGATTTAAGCGCCCAGTGGTCATTACATAATGGTAATACAGCCTGTCCAGGTCTCATGTTTGTGTGGAATCTCTGATAATCCTGTAATTATTAATTTTTATATTGATAAATCCAAACATCCGTACACTTGTGGGTTTAACTGTTGGAGAGATTCTCCAACAAAGAAGTGAGAAAAGCACACTTTGGTGCCTCCCTGGTGAACCTATACACCAATGCACGGGCAATGAACAAAGGGCATTACAGAGGTCTGTGTAATCAATGCAGGTCCATGACAACACTGGGATCATGGAGACATGGTGGGATAGCTCACGTGGCTGGAATGCTGTGACTACTGAGGAAGGGCTCTTCAAGAGGAAGAGGCTAGGAAGGCTAAGAGGAGTTGTCTTTTACATGAGCGCAGGTCAGGAACCAGTCAAGAACTTACAGGTCAAGGTTAGCAGACACAACAACATCAGTGATGCTGTAAAAGGTGCCTGCTATAGGAAGTAAATATATTAAGACAACTGGAAAAAGTTTCATGTTTACACGCCTTGTTCTCACAGGGAACTTGAAGCACTGTGGCATCTGCTGGAAGGTCAACAAAGCAGAACACAAACAATATAGGGAATTTCTGGGGTGCAGTGGTAACAGCTTCCCGATCGTGGAGAAGCAAATTTCTAGACCTGATACATACAAACTGTGAAGAACTGGTCATGGGACATTAAAGTTTGTCTGCAATGATGATGAGATAATGGAGTTCAGAATCCTTAGAGGAAGAATAAAGTACAAGACAACAATATAATCTCTTCAGAGATCTACTTTGAAAGATCCTACAAGATACCCTGTAGAGAAGAGCCCAGGAAAGCTAGTCGATATTTAAGGATCATCCCAAGCTCAAAAATGGTCAATCACCATGTGCAAGACATCAAAGGCAACAGGAAGCCTGCAGAAATGAATATGGAGCTTAGACATAAAAAGGAAATGTGTAAGAGGTGGAAGCTGGGACAGCTGATCTGGGGAAGGAAGAGGTATGTCTTATTGCGTAGGCATAGGGTTGGGAAAGCTGAGGTCTACATTGATTTGAATCTGGGGAGTAGAATTCTATGATTGTAAAAACAGGGAAGGAAAACTAGAGAAAATGTGGGGCCACTGCTAAATATAGCAGGGCCCCTGATGACAATAAAGACAGAAAAACCAAGGTACTCAGCACTTTCTTTGCCTCAAGTATTTACTGCAAAGACTAGTGTTTAGGAATCTGAGGTCCCCAAGCGTAGAAGGAATAGCCAAAGCAATGAAGACTTAGCCTCAGCGGAAGATTAGGTTATGGAGCATTTACACAGAACATATAGAACTCTATTGGTCCTAACAGGTCATACTCATGAGCTCTGAGGGAGCTGCCTGATGTTTGGATGAGTGTGCTCTTAATCCTGTTATTCAAAGGTGATTACACCTTCCTGCTAAATAGAAGAGAGCAAATATCACTCCTATCTTCAAGGAGGAAGATTGAGGGCAGACCAAACAGCCTCAGCTCAGTCCCTAGGAAAGTGAATATTAGTTGCCTCTGCCACCATTTAGAGTCAGACAGAAAGTAATTCATCAGGTTCAACAGAGAAAAATTCAAGTCCTGCACAGAGGGAGTACCAGTACCTGCCAAGTGTCTCCACCTTACTGGAGAACAGCTTGGTAGAAAGAGACCTTGAGGAACATAAAAAAACAAGCTGACCATAAACCAGTTTTGTGCCCTTGCAAGCAAAGAAGGTTCACAGCTTCTTGGACTACATTAAGAGAAGCACTGCCAGGAGGTAGAGGGAAGGCAAATGCCGCTCACAACTCAGCATTAGTTACGCCAGGTGTAGGCTCCCCAGAGAACACAGACATGGGTTTACAGGAGTGGTTCTAGAACAGGGGTACAAAAATGATTAATAAACTGAACATCCTTGATATAGGAGTGTTTAGTCTGCAGAATAGAAGGGTTGTACAAGGATGGCTCTTACCTATGTGTATAAACAGGGAGCCAGACTCCTCTAACTAGTCCACTGCCAGGATAAGAAGTAAGAGGTACAAACATGAAAAACTCATTTTGTGTGGCAAGAGTGAATTTTCTTTTTACAGTGGATTATTCAGAAAGCTTGAGTAACCATTCGTAACATTATTAAAACCCCAACTGCACTTAGTCATAGACAATCTGCTCTGGCTGATTCTGCTTGAACAATCTCAGGAGCTCCTTTCCATCCTCAAAGTTTCTCTTAAATGTATACATATGTTTCAACACCACCTNGTTTGCCTTTTTGCACTTAAATTTGTTTTCTTCTGTTCTTCCTCTTCTGTTTGAACTTACTTTCCTCAGTGGGAAGAAATTAAACTTCAAAACACTTCTAAATATCACCCCCCTAAAAAGCAAGTCAAAAGACTGTGGTTCCAAGTCTGCATGTTTATTAGAGAAAGGACACTTACAAATACTGAAGATATAGTTTATGTTCTGGAAAACCAAACAAAAACCTCAAGATCCAAGTCAACCCATTTTTCACCCTCAAAATATACTTTTATCTTACAGTAATGCTTATGACACCCAAAACATTTGAAATTTTAACTTTTCACTTACGCTTTCTTCTGTTGTTATTAAAGCAATTAATGTTTTAACACATAATTAATTGAAATGTTAAGCTTTTAGATGCAATCCAAAGAATCAATTTTCTGCCCCTCTGCTGAAATTCACTGCAGTTTATGTGTCTCTCTTTTGTGCATTTAGATGAAGGGGGATGTGTTTAGAGGTGAGTGGAAGAGTAGGTGAGTGGAATAGTCTTGATGCAATTTAATTAGTACATTGTAAAGGAGAGTAAATCACTTTCCCCAGTCTTCTACTTATCCTTCTTTTTATACAGCCCAAATACTGCTAATCTTCATTACACACTGCTGGCTCATATTCACCTTGCTTCCTACCAAGACCCACAGATCCCTCTCATCAGAGCTACTTCCCAGTCAGTACTGCTTCAAGGGGCTGTGCATTCTCAGGTGGAAGAAAACTCTGCATTTATCCACCTTGACTTTCTTGAGTCTCCTGCCACCCATTCCTCCTCTGCCTGTTCAGGTCTCTCTGATTTGCAGTACTACCCTTGAATCTCCATCAATTTAGTGTGTCTGCAAACTTAGCAAGAGTCCACTGTATTGCCACAAGATACTGAGCAGTACAGGTCCCTGTAACAGGACACATCCCTGCAGTTCCTTGCTTGTCATCACTTTCCAGGTAGTGTGCAACTTATTAAGCACTATCCTCTGAGCCAAATCATTCAATGTTTTATTTTTCTAAACCCACCTGGAGGTTGTCCATGCTCCCAGATTACTACCGGAATCACCAGACTGAGACAAGATATTATGGGACACTTGCACATTTAATTAAATTACATCTTTTGCTCTACTCTTGGCCACAGAGACAATAATTTTATCACAGAAGGCAGATGAACTTGTAAAGCATGATTTGCTCTTGGAAAAAAAGTTTCAGTCTGGCTATTCCAAATCATCACCATTTGGCCAGCATTTCAAGAGAACTGTCCCCTTTTTTCCACAGACTGAAATAAGGCTGACTGGCCCTCTTTTAAAAAGGACGTAGTATTTGCCTTTCTCCAGTTGTCAGGGACACAAGTCAAAGTGGTATTATTAAAAGTCAAATGTCTGTTGACACAAGCTGTGCATTTAACCAGGTTTCAATCCACAGGATTTGCTCACTCCTTTTCCTTGGGATGATTTGCCTTCTAAAGTCTTACCCTTTTCACCAGCACAACTAAAAAGATCTTGAATAATTGGGCTACTTACTCTTGGGCTCTCTCTGTAAGGCAGACTTGGTTTGCAACTAAAATTCTAGAATTTCAAAGAACAGTACATTCACAGTCCAAAAGACTAAACACAAATTACAAGTATCTAGTCTACTTTCCCTCCATTTTGGAAAACCAACCTCAAACAACCAAATATCAGTTTCCCCATACTGCTAATTAAGATCAGGCAATATGCAGGGAAATGGCACAAAGGACAAATCAGTTATCATTTTTATGATATTTTTATCATCACATTTATATATATTTATCATCATAAATCATTTTTATGTTCTCTTTTTAAGAATCAGGAAAAGGGACGTTTGAAGATAAAATATTTATTCCATATCAGAGAAGAATTAGAGGCAAGCAAATCTTAAAACAGTAATCCTTCAAATCCTTTCTATTCAATAGAACCACCTGAAGATTTTTACTCTTTAAGGTAGAACAGTGAAGCATGCAGGTAAATAGTGTGGAGGAATAGCTATGATCTGTGTAGAACTTGTCCATCACAACTGTTCAGAGAGTGTTTGTAAAATGGAAACTCTTGTCCAAAGGAAAGGAGAAAGAAACATGAAAAGGATATCTATAATAAGTCAGACAAATACTCCTCAAAATATACTTTTTCATAGAATCATATAATGGTTGGGTTGAAAGGGACCTTAAAGATCATCTAGTTCCAATCCCTGGCCAGGGACAGGGACACTTTCCACTAGACCAGGCTGCTCAGAGCTCCATCCAACCTGGCCTCGAACACTAACAGGGATGGGGCATCCACAGTTTCCTTGGGCAACCTGTTCCAGTGCCTCACCACCCTTGCACTACAAAATTTCTTCCCAATATCTACCCTAAACCTACTCTTTCAATTTTAAGCCACTGCCTCTTGTTCTGTTACTACATGTTCTTGTAAAAAGTTTTTCTGGCTTCCTTGTAGGCTCCCTTCAGGTACTAGAAGGCTGTAATTAGGTCACCCTGAAGCCTTCTCTTCTCCAGGCAGAACAATTCCAATTCTGCCACCCTTTCCTAATAGAAGAGGTGCTCCATCCCCCTCAACTATCTTGGCGGCCTCTGCTGGACTCCTTCCAACAGTTCCATGTCCTTCCTGTCCCTTGCCAGGAACCCCAGAGCCGGATGCAGCACTGCAGGTGGGGNCAGAGCTCCATCCAACCTGGCCTCGAACACTAACAGGGATGGGGCATCCACAGTTTCCTTGGGCAACCTGTTCCAGTGCCTCACCACCCTTGCACTACAAAATTTCTTCCCAATATCTACCCTAAACCTACTCTTTCAATTTTAAGCCACTGCCTCTTGTTCTGTTACTACATGTTCTTGTAAAAAGTTTTTCTGGCTTCCTTGTAGGCTCCCTTCAGGTACTAGAAGGCTGTAATTAGGTCACCCTGAAGCCTTCTCTTCTCCAGGCAGAACAATTCCAATTCTGCCACCCTTTCCTAATAGAAGAGGTGCTCCATCCCCCTCAACTATCTTGGCGGCCTCTGCTGGACTCCTTCCAACAGTTCCATGTCCTTCCTGTCCCTTGCCAGGAACCCCAGAGCCGGATGCAGCACTGCAGGTGGGGTCTCACCAGAGCAGAGCAGAGGGGCAGAATCCTCTCCTTGGCTTTGGATGCAGCCCAGAACACGTTTGGCTTTCTGGGCTGTGAGTGCCCATGGCTGGGTCATGTCCAGCCTCTCACCCACCAGCACCCCTAAGTCTTTCTCGGCAGGGCTGCTCTCCACATGTTCATCCCCAGCCTGTATCAACACCAAGGGTTTGATGTTATAGTCGCTGAATCAAGGTACTGTACCTCATAAAGATCTTGTAAAGAGGACAAGTACCACAGTGAATGGTCACAGGATTCACTCTGCTCATGCTCTCTTCATGAGTTATTCTCAGTCAGATACTGTTCTTCTGTCTCACACTTGACAGAAACAATACATCCTGGATACCAACCTTTTTCTAGAACCCAGGAACTACAGGATGTCCCAATATCTCCTGGGCAGTTTGTCCTGTACACCTGAATCATTAACAAAAGGCACTTCACATTACTCAGAAGTCTCTTTAATAATATTCTGTCCTTGTGTTCATTGCATATTTTAATTCTTGACTTTTCCTAAAAACTGAAACCACAACTGAAGAAAGGTTAAAAACCTAATCTGGAATTTAAAAATTAAGTTTTATTTCCAGTAAACTTCACTTCTAAGTTCAAACAGAGAATTATACTCACACACTACTTCAGCTAACATGATTTCTTTTGTCCCACAGGGTAATTAAGTGGTACCCAAAACATTCTGGTTGTCAAGAATCATCCCTGTTAGGAGTTGTGAGATTATTCCCTAAGGCTGTGTATCACAAAAAGAGCCATCTCTAGCTGTAGAGACTAGGGAAAGCAGTACAAAGAAATGCTTACGAAGTTCTACGCATCACCTCTACAGATTCATCATCAAATCCCAGCAGGCTTCTTGGCCCCTCAGAATCTATCTTGATTTGAAACAGTCTTCTTGATTCAAGAGGAGTTCTCTTCTTCAAAGGAGGTGACCAGCTCCACTGAAGTCACAAGGAGAAGAGGAAAGTGAAAATTCACCTTTTTACTAGTTTTGTTGCCTAGAAGAAATATGCCACTTTTATGTCTGTGCAAAGAAGATGCAGGCAAAGTCTTCAGCAGTTAAAATTCTTATTACTAGGATACCTGCTGATGCAGCATGAAAGTAATTTGAAAAAATGGGTCCAAGTAAATATTGCTAATATTTCACACAGCATCATAACAATGTCCTCCCAGATCAACCAGCAACAGTCAAAGAAACTACAATAAAATAAATAAACTAGTACGTTACTTTGGGTAGAAAATTATGCAAGCGTTAGTAAGACATAAACCATATCAATGAAAATTCCAGACCTAAAGAAGAGGCACTATGAGAAGTACACTACTGGGCAACTACTAAATTATGACAACAACTCTGACATGATGATTAACACAATATATAATGAGAGTGATAGGAAGTACGGTACTGTTATTTTCTCAAGTGTCAAAACAAGGTACAACTACCAATAACTTTTTTTTTACTAGACAGAAATTCACAGAAGCACAAGAATTCTTGAAATTATAAACAAAAAAATCCCACGCACAGCTTGCTTCACTCACTATTACAGAATACCTCACCATTCTGTAAAGTGTTTTATTTCTGTGCCTTTGCAAAGCTGTAAAAACAAATATACATAGGATTTTTAAAAAATCAGAAGTTTAACATAAATGGAAAATCTTGTCCAAAAGAAGTAAAGGGAGAAGTTAAAAGTAAAATCTGCACAGGTAGCATAGAGATAACTTTAAAATATACTGCATTCTCAAATAAAACAAGCTAGATATGAATAAAAGATGATAAATATGAATGCATACCATGAAAAAAAAAAAAGAGGAAGACAAACAACAGATCTGGCAGGTTATCAGAAAAATACAATAAGGATATTTAAAAATTAAGAGAAAATACCCTGCAAAAAAAATATTCCTTTTTAGGAGCAGGAAGGCTCATATAAAAACATGCAGAATTAGAAGATGACAAATATGAATGTGAAAATTTTGGACCCTTCTATTACACTTCTTTACAGCTGCACAGGTGAAGGACATCAAATTCATTAAACATTCACTCATCTAAAGAAGAAAATTCTGTTCACTCTGCATAATTTATATCTACATTCTTACACATCTCCAAAAGCTTAAGCAAAATACGAGCCTTGGTGTTGACAGAGTCCTTGCTAAACTCAGATTTTCAAGGGCTTACTGAAGAAAACGAAGATGTAATTTTGTCTCTGTCTTCAATTCTAGTAACGAGCAAATGCAGAGCATCATTTGATCTACTTTGGTTTGATTTGGTATGGTGAATTTAAATACATCTGCTGGCTCCAAAGTTAAATTGTGAACAGTTAGCCTCAGAGATGTCAAGTTATTCTGGATTACAAACAAGTGTTGTCGTTATGAAATAGAACACTCCCCCCAAAGAGAAAAACAGAGGATATCTAAAGCCGGAGATGCAGCACCTCGCCAGTTAAAATCAGTTCAGAGGTACCAAAGATACTTCAAAATAAGAACCTCACATTCAGAGATGCTGAACTGCAAGCATGCACACACAGTCATGAGAAACCTAAAGTCCTATTCCATGGTCAAAGCACTGCCGTTTCCCTAGTATTTGCATCTGAGGCACAGTAAGTCCTGTTTGATATGTTTTACACATCCTACAATACAAATTTCAGCTGCAATGTGAATACTGCAGAAATGAAAATTAATAATAAGTGGTTAATTATTCTGAATAATGATGTTTGCCTCCCGTGTTCAGTCCCATCCTCTCTTTGGTAATATTCTCTATTTCATATGTATTTTCCAAAAGATGAACTACTGATGACAGACTGTAGAGGAATTTTCCTTTGGGTTATGACTAAGACATGAGTAAAAGTAACACCAAACAAACACACATGTCAAAAGGTGCAGCAAAAGAAGTATTCATCATATGTTCTACTAGCTTCAAAGCATGACCACGAACAGCACATTCTTGTTATTTCCTGTGATTATGCCAACAACTTCATGAAATCTTAGTCAAAAGCAACCAAGATCAATAAATCAAACCTTCAAATATCGCATACAAAATTGTTTTATACAAAGTCTCTTTGATATAATACCACAAAGGAAAAAAAGTCCAAGTGATGAATATATCTGATACAACCCCAAGACGTTTGCCTCCCTTTACTGCCTGCTAAGGTTGTTCTTAAGTAGTACACAAAAAACTAGTCATTAGCATACAATCAATTAATTACGAACATATAATCATACAAAACTCAAAACAAATTTCACCTTTATTTGAGACAAATAGTTAATGCTAACATAATGTTAAGAACTCATAATCACGTATCAATATTATAGAATAGAAATAAATTAATGATATTATTCTAGATTAAAATAATAATGGCATAATGCTAAACTAAATTAATATATTTTATATTATTTATATTATATATCAATAAACAATGAAACAGTGAGGTTGGTTTTTAATTTGCAAATCAACATGCCTGAAATTCAAAGCAATTATTTTTGCATGCTCCTTACATAAACTTATGAATACTAGATTTGTCTTGTTCTTTTACTACTAATTGAGAGGAATGAGTTGAGTAGTGCACATGATACAGAATTATTCTTCGATAAATTTAAGAAATGGCAGAGCTCAGTTAACTCTACTTTCTGCAACAAGTTGATTACTGCATATACAATCTATCAACTTTTAAAGGAAACCAGACTTCTTAATTAGGAAGAAAATTCTCTGAAAAATGATTGAATTTGAAAAACAGACTTAAATTCATCACCTTAGACTAGGTATTTGTCAGCTGTGTTGCTTTCCCCCCCCAGCTCCCTTCAGAGGATAGTAAGTGTAAATATCATGGGGAACCCTATTGTACCTGCCACAGTACTGACAGCATTTGAAGTTACCATCTTCTAGTTTGAAGCATAACTATCAGTTTATTTAGATATAGAAAAGACTACACTATAGAGTTCCAACCAGAATTTTTTATTAGCCACCAGGTACTTTCTTTCGCCAATATAAAACGTATTTTGATTATCCTATTTTTAATAGATGAGGAAAACTCTGAAAGAATCCATGTAGGCAACAGTTTTAAAAAATGTTATCAACTGACATTTGAACTTCATGTAAACTGTCTGGACAGTTCTATTTGTACGAGGTCATGAAACCCATCCCTGGCTCACCAAATGCATTACAATGAAAATCTGCATCTCTCCATTGATAACTGTCCTCCATTTCTTAATCTCTTCTCTCTTTCAAGTTAATAATTCAAAATATCTACTCTTTTTTTTTCTAGCTTTGTATTTCAAGTTTGGGGTTTTTTTTGCTTTGCCTACAAAACAAATCCATGTGCCTGCTCTACATAATAAAAGATGACCATAATGCACTGAGATTGTCTAATAAAACCCCTATCATTCTAAAATTAAAAACCACCTCCAAAACAGACTTTCATTTGCCTGCTTTACCAAGCCAATGTCTTTGCTATTTCCCAGCACTACGTAAGATTGCACTTTTACACAAAATACTGAATTAGACCTGATTCACAGAGACTTCTCTGTGTCTCTCCCAAGTCACCATATCCCACACTAAGTCCTCCTACAGGTACAACATTCTCTTTTTTTGTAAAGAAAATGACAAGGTATGCTAACAGTCCAATTCATTTTCAGGAATACACTCCCAGAACAATGATAACACTCATGAGTGTGGAGTGAGACATGCCAACATTAAATCAATCCCTGGTCATCTGCTCATCCCTAAGAAAGTAGTAACACAGCTTACTGACAGTAGTATCTTAAGGATATCTCCAGAAAACACTGTTCCTAAAGAACTGTATGGAAGATTCAAAATGAAGTAGTAAAACAAAGCAAAGATATTCACGTAATTTCAGTCACAATGAAAACTTGCAGTTCCCACATCCCACAGCTCCATGCTTTACTTATCAGAGGTTATAATACTACATAAATATTTTATTCTTTAAAAATTTATTCAGCCAGTTCAGAGACTTACTCAAACCGTCAGAGATGGCTCATACTCAGCGAGACCTAGGGGCTCCCAATTATCTAAAAAATTACTGGAACACACTCTGATCAATCTGAATGACACATAATACATAAAACCTTGTGGCTGCTTCCAGCAATCTCAGGAAAAATAAAAATTCTGACTTACAGCTAAGTCTGCACACTGTAAAAACCATGCACTGTAATTTCGTAATTCACACAGCTGTGGAATCAAAATATGACATTAAAATTAATCTAGTGGTGACTAGCAGATAAAAAAAACCAAACCAAACACACTTCATATGATACGCAGAGATTTTCTGAGTTGGTCAAGCAAATCTTACCCCAGCAGAATTTTAGCATGAACCTCTTTGTTAGTCCTTGAGATTTCTCTCAAAGAGGTAATTTCTGCATCAAACCAGAATCCTCTTTCTTCTGGAGCCTCAACATTGTAGTTAGCCATCACCACATCACCCACTTTTAGCTCACTCCACTTCAGAACGGTTCTTGCTCGGGGTCGAAGATTAACTGTGTCCATTTCTATTATGCCATTTTCTGGGTACCTTGAAAAGTAAAACCAACAACACCAATGATTATGACTCCTGCAACAGTAGAAAGTCATAGACAACATTTTTCAGAAGTAAAAGTTTTTAAATGTTCTTTGGGCACATAAGAACCATAAAATCTGATCTATTATCCTTTTTAAAATATAGCTTTCCTCTAAATACAGACTAAGAATTTGTCTCTTCCCAGATGGGAAAAAGAGGCTCCATGAGTTTTCTCAAAAAAAAAAAAAAATTAAGTAAATCTATACGCAGTTTTTGATAATTTAGTGTTATTTGACAGCACTATAACTAAAATACCAATGCAGAAAGGAAACCTTTTCAAATTTGAGATGCTTTTCAGTTTAACACTAGTTTTCCCATACTCCTCTGAATGAGGTAACTATTACTTGATAGCAGAGCCTGTATTTGCACATGTGCTGGAAAAACAACAGAATATAGACATGATCAAAATACTACTTGCAAAAAAAAGTCAGCCAGTAACAAAAAGTTAAAAGATGCTTAAGTGAAGCTCCTTTTTCATACTGTATGTAGGCTGATAAAAATCCCCCATCATTTAGCTAGTATTATATGAGTTCACAGAACAAATTTAACAGAGGAAATTAAATTAGTCTACTGCAGATAAACAGCTGCTATTAAAACGATTCATTCTCCCTTCTTAACAAACAATGCTGAGGATGATGTATCTTAAATTATATTTTCACCATGCAACTACTGGCACTTTAGCAAGAGCACTCACAGTTAAATTAATACACCTTTATCAAACAGCATTGCTAAACTGTAATGGCAAAACCCTACTCTTACTAATAAAAGTATGGCTTTACCACTTTCCAACACACATGCCTCCCTGTGTAGTGAACAAGAAAATTTCGAGATCCTGGGAAAATCACACATTGTAACTCACTACAGGAAGAAATTCTAAAACTACTGTCATTAACAGCATGAGACTCTGACAGACTATAGCCTGAAGTCAGGATGTCTACTCCTCAACAGTTGACTGAAAGCCCACCAATGAAACTGGACACACTTCAAACAAGTTCATCTTGCTTTGTTTTATGCCTTCTTTTAAATCTAACACATCAGTTTGCTACTACTGATGTGCGGGGCTGGTGTAGGGGGGGAAATTTATTGGTTGTTTTGTTTAAAGAAGCATGAACCACAACATCCTAAGAGCAGATGTACCTTCAGATAAACTAGTGGCTAAGTAATAGAATATATCTCTAACTACTTACAAAATTTCAAAACAAAGCCTGTTTTTTCACCAACATTTTTAGATACTAATCATAAAATTCTGCACAACAGAAGTTACATCATACAAAGACAGTGCTTGGGATCAAGTAATTATCAAAACAATAGTTTCATATGATGTAACTCTCCACGTTTTTTTTGCTCATGTTGTTTCCAAATTCAGTGTGTACTGAAAAGCTGATATTTGAGGGTTTGCATTTATGTCATGCAACTTTTGCCCAAAAGAATTACCACACCATTCTACTATATTAATTATCAGTATTTTAACTGTAATATCCACAAAAACCATGATTGATTGACCTACAGATAATACGACAAAGCAAAAAACAGCTACAGACATCATGCCTATTTTATTGAGTGGCTAAATAACATCACATTATTGTACAACAGGCTACTGTAATCTTAAGACAGCTACGTTTGACCTACTAATCAGTTCCGAAAGTTTTACAGTAAACCTTCCCTAAAGTTTGTAGAAGACGGCAAGTAGAACATAGTAAATAAAGACTGAGTTTACTTGAACGCTGAAACCAAAACAGTGCTTAAACAGCAGGAAACTAGAGAAGATAGATCAAAAATAGACACCATTTAAGTATACAGTGAAATAAAGTAAGAAGGACATGTGGGATCGTAAAAATAACCAATAAACATTTTAGAAGTTCCCATGTCACTATAAAAAATAAAAATCAAAATATGTGACTTACAAGAGTTTACATTCATAGAAACTTAACCTTGATCTGAAAAATCTATTCTCTTCTGAAAGTAAAACGTCTTCAGCTTCTGTTTTTCCTGGGAGAGCTTTGGACAAATGTTTTTTCCTAAATTCAGATTCATGTTATCTTTCTCACCTTTATACAACTCAGAACAGAATCTTTCCTATTGTACTGATTAGGAATTTCAAAGATTGTCATCGTTAACAATGTCTCCACCCTTGTTCTTGGAAGCTCACGAAAAAAACCAAGCAAAAAAAATTGCCTATCAGCCTGACTAGAACAAGATCACTTACTAAAAGACACCCCCAAAATTCCCTTTTGTAAACAGAAACTGTTTTCCAAAGGAAGAAAAGGAAGGCTGACTCTCCACTGAGTGCTTTTTTCCTCTAATCAGCTGGCCAGAAACACAAGCCTACAGAATTTAGAAATAAACAAATGAGATTTCTTTTGCCACATTTCACCTTTCTTTTGCAAAGGTGTTACAGACATCAGATGTTTTTACTGCTGTGCCTTCACACATAGAGAAATGTTTTTATGGTTGTTGGTGAATGCTGGCAGCTATTCAAACCTTCACATTTGTCCACAACCGATAACTCAGGCAGAACAGAAGCAGTATTTGCCACAAGTTTTTGAGTTATGCTAAAAACTGCACAGAGTTAAACTCTGTATGTTAAGCTCAGTACCACTATTCGTTATTATACTAATAAGTAAACAGTACTTTCACAGTAAACTTGTGCCCTCAAATGTATCTAACACCACAATTTACTTAAATATGGGAAAAAAATCACAGCTACATTAGAAAATTCTACTACCTCACATTCATTTTCCTAAAGTTTAACATGCCATTTGTAAAAATCACACATTAATTAAAAACCTAATCTCTTAAATATGCAAGAATAATACTTAAGCATAGAATCACAAGATAGGAATATGTGGACTAATATAGATAAACCAAAATATAAAGAGAACAAATACAGTATTTCAACCTCAAGAAGCAAGAAAATTAATTCTTGCCCACGCTAGGAAGCTTCAGTAAAGGACTACTGCAAAACATGAATATATGCTGAAAGTGTTTTCTCATTTATTGAGTTACCTTTAAAATCCTAAGACGACACTCAAGAGAAAACAAACATATTCACAGCAACGTTTTAATTAGACTAGCATAAATTCGGTACAGTTGAAATGAAGGTTATATGGCATAATTAAACCTTTAAATTAAAAACAGTTGTGGACAGTTTCTTGGTTTTCCACGTTTTTAGGACATTTGGCAACTAACACTGAAAAATGGAGCTATAACAGCAAGCATAATCGTAAGAGTTTAATGAATATTGCCCATAGGATGTCTCTATTTACCTCTAATTTAATTCTTCCCTGTAGTATTTCTAACACTAGCATAGCAAGGACTTATTGAGATTTCCTATCTGTGTAGATGGTCTTCATACCAAAGAATTATCCATGAAGTAAAAATTCCAGTATTTCTTGGCTATGATCAGACGGTTGGCTTTGGTTCATAAAATGCTCAAATACTAAGACACATAGTACTTCCATGTCAGAATAAACCCAAGTCTGCTCAGTTTACTGAGACCTTGTAATGTACCCTCTAACACTTTTCCCAGCTGTTACTAGAACAATTAGAACTGGAAAGATAAAATTCTGGGAACAAAAGTAAAGACTTCCCCATCTGCTCTCCATACTACTATGGTGAGGAATGTGAGTGCAGATGTACAATTTTTAAAATTATTTTCCAATATTAATTAAATGACAGTATGATTTATTTTCTCAACCAAAAAATTCAGAAAAGAGTAATTCCAACCCCAGAACGAAGGAATAGAAGGGCAAAAACAAAAAAAGAAACAAAAAGGAATCAACTCCTAGAAGAGGTAAATCTGACTAAGAAGGTAGACCTGAATAAAAACTAGATTCTTACCACCCCACTCCCGGATAACCTGAGGAAATAACGAGCCCAGTTTTGCTGTAGTGTTTGAGAAAGCTGACATAGGGTTTGAAAAACCACTGCACTGGAAGACCATGTAAGCCACACTTATGAATGGGAAAAAAAAAAATCACGGAGGTAGTGAAGCTGTACACATTCAAGGCATAACGAATATCAATAAAGATAAAAATCAGTCCCATGGAACATAAACAAGATTTTGAGAACCTTACCTAACAACTAATAATTACACAATTAAGCAGCTTAAACACTGAGAAACTGTATTAACAGCCTGAAGAGAACCGAACCATCTTACTTTCCTAATTACTTTAATTCTGAGTTTCAAGAAAAAGTAACTTCTAGCCTTACACGACTGTGCTGCGTGGACAGCACAGACACCCTGACAGGAGACAACCTGGAAATAAGAGTATCAAAACAGAAGTTCAGAAGTGTAAGAAATATATAGAACATTCAATTTTTAAACAAACAAAAAAAAAAGTTTAACTGTTTTTATTTCAGTTGTTCTCTCAAACAACTACTAGGACAGCAAAGCCTCCCTCCCTTAGCTCAAACCCTTTTTCTAAAGAAACGTAAGAGAAACCTGGATTGTCTCCTCAAATTATGTCCTTTTCATTTTGCACAAGGTGTCTACATCTCAGAAATCAAAGTCTTACAGTTAATGCCTGTTGTCAAAACCCTGACTATAATACATACAAATACTCTGACGTTGTAAAACACAGACTATGCAGTCAGAAACCCATTGCAAATGGGACAAACAACCTTACAAGGAACAGACTTCCCGAAATGAAGAGCAGAAGTGTGCAGCTACTCCCATAAAATACTTTCAAGTCTGAATGATTCTAGTGGCACGCTTTCTAGTGAAGATATATGGAAAGCAGCCATCTGACATAGCAGCTCTTTTATTACTTTAGCATTGCCTAATAATGTATATGAGGTAAAAATTTTGCATGAGTAAACAAACTAATCACTGATATTAGGAACCAGAAAACAAAATTACATAGCTAGGAAAGGTGCTCCAAGTAGCCACTCAGACTAATTATAAAAAAGGTTTGTGACTGACATAAGGTCAGAAAAAACACGTGTTACCCTTAGAAACAGTCTTAACATTCTCCTTAGCAGACAATATAGCTCTCACTCCTCTTCCTCTCCTTAAATTCTAAACTCTCCAACATAAACAAAAGGAAGTAAGTGCTATAATAAAACTACAGCTTATAGCTCCCATCATTTTGTCATGTTTCTAGCCATTAACGCCACATCCTTCACAAGGAATCCCTCTCCTCATTTCAGTGTCTGAAACTACAGTCAGGAATCTGGCAGCATGCATCCTCCTGATTTGCACTCTTTCCTGTGTTTGTTGTATATAAAAAAAAGGCAAATAACTCAGCTAAACATTTACAAGGGTTAATTGAGAAACATATAGCATGCAAAGGGATGTATTTTGGCATTTTTTCACAGAAGACAAAACAGAACACTTTGCATCATGCACTATCACTAATGCTGCACAAAGCAGCTACCTCTCAAAGAAGCAGGGATTCTTTCCCATATTCCAGCCCCACTGGGCAAATTTATTTGACTGATGAGTGACAAAACCCAGTAACATTCACCCAGTAAACACTAGTTTTTAGACATATTAGGAAGCAAGAGCACCTCATTGTACAGTCACATAACCACAAAATTCAATGCAACTTCACTATCAGACATACACAGCTAGAAAGCAAAGTATGAGAAAGAAGTAGGGGCTACCTCATCTGAGAACGCCCTATAATGCCTTTGGTCTCCAAAAATCAATTTATCAGTGGTGTAATCTATGTGACTTCTCAGATACAATCTATTCAATCCCAGCCTACTACCTATCTCTGAAAATTTCATATTAAAAACATTCAGAAAAATGGACCTGTTAAGCAAGTCTAATCTTCAAACCATTCCTTGAGAAAGTAATAGCAAGTTTAATACTATTACCCTCTTGATGATCTCTTTGGCTGCAGATGACACTTTCAAGTAGAAAGTGGGTTTTTTTGATCAGGTAGTACTTAGAACTTTTCTTCTCATCACCTCAAAATATTCTGTGCTCTCCAGCCATAAGACTGTGTCTTGCACGTTGCTTCAACAGCCACACAGGATGACTATACTTTTTCGACCTCTGTGGCAACACAGTGAAATCCTGATTTTCTTAACATGTGTGCGTATGTGCGTGCGTGTGTGTGTGTTTGTGTGTGTACACCTTTAAAATCCAAGGGCATCACTCCACAGCTCACATTAAGCATGAAGTAAACAGAAGCATCTAGTTCTCTAGAAGAAATAACCCTAGCATACTTTATGGCGTATGACGCAGAGGCTACCTCACGGTTTAAAATAAAATTTCCTGATTGTTATAAAACCCGAGTGGAATATCATCAGCCAAAACAACGGCCTTGAAAAAAGTTACCTACCTATGTGAGTCATACTAAATCTGTATTTGCTATAGGTCGTTATACTGAAATTTCTCATGCTGTAGAACATCTAGCCTTCCTGTGGCTTCTGCTGAGAGCTTTCTTAAATGGAAAGACTTTATTACAAATTACTTAAACAAGAAAAGGAAGGAACAGACATTGCTTGATTGTAAATCCCTAAGTCTTTCTGCCGCCTTGGGGAGCTAATAATCAAGAAGCTAATACTTGCAGAATGAGAACCATCGCCCTGAAACTAAGTACACTATAACCAGTGCTACGCCAGTAACAAATATGAAATACAATACGTTAAGAGGAAAGGGCAAATGTTGATATGACACAGCATGGTAGGCATGTCCTTATGGTGCCACTCTGAGCTACTGAAATGTCCTGTTTCTGATTTGGAAGTGATTCTTAAGCAAGCTGTGGTGGAGATCACCTACAGTTATCTCAGTTAACTTTAGGATCTCAGCATCTGTTGGATTCCTCACAAGTCCTTTTAAATCAGGATTCGGCTTTCTTATGTTCAAGACAGGTTCATTTCTTCTGTATTTGAAGTCAGTTGCTGGGAGCAGAAAAAAGAAATGTACAACAGCATTGTATGAAACCTGATAGCACATCCTTGACTTCGAAGTGTTTAATGGCTCCTTGTGATACCCACAAATGCAAATGTGAAATGGAAATACAGGGAATAAAGTCTAAGGGGAGGAAGATGACACCGACAAAAAACAGGAACACACCTTCAAACTGCTGCCACCAGGGAAAATCCTGCATTCAGAAATTGAAAGCAGAAGATGGACTGTCATGCAGAAGTTACATAGCCACAAATGGATGCCAAGAAATTTGATATTGCCTGAAGGTCAGCATTGGTAAAACTAGTTCTTTGGTCTCTTCCTCACTGATGAAAATGGGGCTCTCAAACAAGCATAAGTCTTTTAAATCTTTGCCCTTATCAAGAACTGTGACTCCAGTTTAATCTGAAACTGAGTTCTGTTCCTCCCAATGGCCCTAGGTTTTCCGTTTGCAGAAATATGTGGGCCTTACAACTATTGCAGTAATTTAGTTAAATACTAGACACATAGCTGGGGTGGGGCATGGTGGTGGAAGAGGTGGATGAAAACCACTACAGAAACAACTCACCAGTGCTGTTATCTACAAAATCACAGCGGAATACATAGTACCTCCTATCTGTGGCAGTCACAGCTGGTATGAGAGCTCTGTTTAGTCAAAAGGTAGCTACCCCTCTGTGATTACTATAATTAATTCTTGCCCAGAAAGGATAATTTCCCTTAACTGTACTCTTTGAAAAAAGAGCTCTGTCATATTTTTCCCTTTCACATTCACTGTAACTACAGTATTTAAACAAGAAATGGAAAGAGGAACAAATGAATACTGAGCCCCTCAGAGGAGGTACACTTTTATGAAATCTAAAACTGCGTATCAAAGCGTTTAGGTTTTGTACAGGACTTGTGATACGTAAACCTAGCAGCACCGCTGCTAAAGCCAGCTTTCTCACTTAAGAAAAGGACAAGTCCTGCTTCATCCTTTAAGAAAAACTGCTCTAGGAGAACACAGTGACCTAGAGGGTAGAGCAGACCAACTCAATGCATTACAGATGACCTATCCCTCAACTGTAACCTTTGTGGTGATTTTTTTTTTCAGACTGGAAGGATGTAACAAACAGAAAAGCATCAGTTACGATTTAAGAAGTTGTGCACCTGTGCCCATCTCTGACATATAGTCCTTCCAACGTATAAAAGTAATTTTGATGGCTTTTCTGACACCAGGCTTATGTCTTCCATTTTTAAGTCATTTTTACTCTATTTCAGATAACAGAGAGTGGTTTTGTGTCATGTGAGGATACCTGCTGTAGGAAAGACAGAGCTGAAACTATGCCACCCATGAGAGCCATCATCTATCAGAGATAAAAAGGGAAGAGCTTTTCCAAAACAACACCTCAAGGATAGACTAGAAAATGCCAAGTACATATGGCAGCAAAATGCTTAGTCCAAACCTGAAAAATAAAACATCCACGCACAAGTAGCTGTGCAGGGCATAGTACTCACAGTAAGATATGAAGCTTGAAGAACAGGAGTGAAGAGATAAATTGATCTATTTCTGTAACAGAGAACAACCGTGTGTCAAAGCACACCATGATCTTCCTACTTATCCACATCAAGCAAAGAGGTGACAGAACACAAGTGTTGTCTACAGATACCAAAGAGGTAAAACACTAATGTATGAAAACAAAGTGGTAGAAGCACAAACGTAGTTACAATAGGAATGCGCATGCTGGGTAACACTAAAAGAGAAAAAGTGAGACCCCAAAAGAATTGTATCAAGAACATCCACCAAAAACTTTATCACTCATAAATAAATACAAATTGCACTTTCCAATAATTTTTCTTTCCAAGAGCTCTAACTTCCAATATCTTAGACTGATCAGCTTAACTGTGACTATCTCGCCACATTATGCTTTTGTGCCTTACTTAATTTTGTTGGCTAAGTGTATACAACTGCTATATATAACCAACTTGTAGGAGTGAAAAGACTGTCTCCACCTGCTGAAAGGGAAGTACACAAAAACAGAGGTCAATCATTTTGTTTAGCAAGACTATACCAAAGAAAAATGAGAACTGTTGTGAAACTTTTTCTACTTCTGTAGTTCCAACTCATAAAAAATAACAGCATCTACAAAAAAAGTAACACAATTTCACTGCAACAGTTACAAACACTTTCTCAGAAATGTTTGCCCACTGTTAACTTACATATATCAACAGTAATGTAAGAATCAGATAATATTAAAGACAGGCCTTTGAAATCACACCACCAAAGACATTAATTTCAAGGAAAAATATTTTCATTTTGATCATAATAGTTGACTATGTTATTTTCAAGTATCTTTTGCAATATTCACTGAAGTATTTACATTTCTATTTCCACCATTTTAATTCCCTAACATTTTAAGTAAAATGCTTAAAGCCGCAGATATGGAATCCAAACTTAGCATAAAGTCAAAAAAGTGCATTAAGTTGTATCTATTACTAGTACAACAAACAAAAAGTGCTCTCTGTAACTCAGATTCAGAGTTACTACTAAAATATGTAAAGCAGAAATAGCTACTCTAAAAAAGTGTTTTGGAAATCTACATTTAGTTAATATTATTTTGCATCCTTCTACCTCAACCTTACATTGCACAGACTACAGTATTTTTACTAATCTAAGTATCAAAAATTAAAAATACTCAACTCATTTAAAATTTTATTTGTTTAGAAGCTTAACTTACTGCTTTAACACATTATGACCAAAAAAAATTTCAGAACAATTTCTCAAGCAAATGAAGAGGTGCAAAGCCTTTTCATAAATACAAAATCCTTTCAAACTCAAAGTTTTCCACCCACACATTGCAGGCACTAGAATTTGTTATGACTAGAGAAGGGACAAAAAAACCCCAAACCAACTTGAAATAAACCCCCACCCTTAACGCCCTCTTTCCAGTTCAGTATCAGTTTCAAGTCCTCAGTCACAAAGTTCTCAATGACAAATCTCTACTATAAGTGCAGATCCGAAATTCTGTGCACAATTGCTCTAGTTGGAATAATATTAATGCAAATTAAGTAACAAAATTTGCTTTAATGGGAGCTCTCCTTCAGCTCTATTTAGAGGAATTCAATATACACAGGAAATAATTTCTTAAAAAATTTTTTAAAACCCTTTACTTGAAAAAACCCACAGTAAAAATTTGGTTATATGTTTTCTTTTTCTTATGTAGAAAGAATGCATATTCTTATATAGAAAGGATATTCTTTAAGGAGAAGATATTAATACTTCACAAGTATTTAGGCATAAAAAATATCATTACTGCCAATCAATTTGCTATATCCAACTGAAAAGTGTTATAAATTTTTTAGTATTTTTTTCTTGGTTGCAATACTGAACTTGCTTTCTTTGATTCCAAGCTTCTTCAAGAAATTCTTGGTTTATACAAACCAAACAACAATATGTGATGTCCTCAAAATAGTATCAGGAGCACTTACTCATCATACTTGATATGATAAATAGCTTCTTCATCAGTGTCCATACAGTCTGAATAAGATGTAGAAGGTGTACTGTCCAAATTATTTGCATTTTCTCTAGAATGATCTTGATTTAAGTTTCCATTAGTCCTTTTGTAAGTGTTAGCACTCTTCCCCTGAGCTTTACCATTCTTATGTCCCTTTGTTGCTCGGGTAACATTTTCTATATGAGCTTCAAACCAGGCTCCAATGTTGACATCACGGGCATCCACCAATTCATTTATCTAAAAGGAAAATTCAATAATGAATTTACGCTTATTTTATAAAATACCAATTAAGAAAAAAATAAATCAGACAACTTACTTTGCTACTGCTTAACTTTGTTATCAGTAAAACAATTAACTATAATAACTAGTTGAGCTTAAGCAAGTTCAAGTAATACACAGTCATAAATACATTCATTTGCACTTTCAGTATTTTATTACTCTTCCTTCATTAAAATCTAGGAAAAGTATAATTTATACGTAATTTTAAAAAGCAACGCTAACCTTTTTTTCCCTTCAAACCTGAAAATTAGCTTGATCTCTTTCATTATCCTTTCCTCTTGTTTCAACAACTGTTCTTTATGGCTATATAAAGCACACACAGTATTAAAATACTAGCTCAAAACCAAATGGTTTACAGACCTTCCTGAGCCTCCAACTTGGAATTATTATTTAACTTTCTACCTTTCTCTTCTGCAACATTTTTTTAATCATTAAAGACTCAAGGACAGATAGGAAAAAATCTAACAAGGTCACCACCACAGTCAGTCAAAATGTTATGACTATGAGAAATGAAACTAATCTCCAGAATTTCTCCCTTCTGTACTCACAATATTACTGGTATTAAGCAACCAAACCATTTCACTATTCTAAATCATGTTGTATTTTCTCAAGTCTTCACATAATAAACAGATGATCCTTTAATAATACTGAGAACACTGAAAGACAAGATTTAAAAACCACTTCAACAGTACACCAACTACAAAAAAATTGTTACAACAGAACTACTGCACACAGAAAATATCTTTAATTATCAATATGAGACACATGCAGATATACAGATACGTAAATACATATATGGTTTAAGCTACAGTCTTTGTCAAGTACCAACATTGTGCCAGACGGATACTTACTGTAACACACTCCAAAGGCTAATTTCTAAGATATTAATAATCTTATTGTATTTTCACAGGAGCAAAACCCAGTAAGTTTTAGTATTTAGAGTGAAGCAATCCTTCGATATCTGAAAGCAGAACTGACAGCCGTTTGAGCTAACAAGTTTATGCCATTAAAGGAATACTTCCTGGTTTACTCTTTCCATTCCTCTTCTTCCGATAACTTCCCAAACTTAATGGGTTTTTTTCCACATATGTAAAATACCAATGTGTATTTTTATTTTTACTCTTTCTTAGAACCTACAGTATTCAAAGTACAGCTTCTTACCAGGGTGACAATTTCAGCCACATGATAAACAAATCAGAGAAGGACAGCCTTATTTTAAATCTATCAATCTATTTTAACCATAAACAGTGGATTCTGGCACTTCTAGAAGGAACCTTCATGAAGATATACCTATGCAATCTTACGTATTTGAATTAGTTGCATCTCAAAGTGGTGCTTTACTTCCTCTTCTCCAAAACACAGTTGAATGAGATACCCACTATTAAAGGTTCCCCCATCTGCTGCTACTTCTTGCAACCAGTTATGGAAGTGCCAAAGTTAAAATCCATCATCTCCAGATCCAAAACAACAAAAGAATTGAAAAAAAATAATAATACATCAATGCAAACTCCCTTAATCGTTCCTCTCTAATACATGCATATGTAACTCGATGTTAATAATTACACACCATACTTCCCAAGCTTGCAAAGAGTAAGAGCAAATAATTATTACCACAGACTTCTGAGGAGCATAATATAACTGTTTTGTGTGAGTGGTATCCGGTTTAAGAACTGTTTTATTAGTAGCTATTTGTGAACAGTATTAAACAAACACTGATTTTAATTACAGACTCAATTTGTGTGGTTTGTATTCCAAACTAGTGTTCTTGGCCAAAATGTTTTCACTGCAGTCAGTGCTTTTTGAAATAAAAATTGACCATGTGAGAATCAGAAAATGAAACATGCACATGTTTCTGAATGAGCTTTGTTTTTTCCTAACATCATTCCTGCATGCCCAAAAAAGTGTTAGTGTAACTGCTCTCCTGCAACTCATCCTGTATTCCTCTTTTTGGCTATTCCTTAGCCATGGTAGTGCTCTTCACTTACGCCAAGTCATCCTTGGGATGGCCTCCCAGTTTTTAGACCAGACACCACTAATAATTCTTAGTAACAAGGAACAAGAGTTGTACATAAATCATAGTCCTTCAGAGCCCACGTAACCATATCAGATGTCAGGTACAACTGGGATATAAAACAAGCTAAAATATTCTGACTTACATAATATACAATGACCACACAGAGGAACTCTGTTTAAATCACTATTTTAACCACCTAACAATAATTTAATTATTATTAACGTTTATTTCCAATACCAACTCTACCATTACTTTTTTATTGTTTTTTTTAATTGCAGGTTCCATACGGACTAACTTTCCTTCTGGTAGCTGAAATCAGAAAGAGAGAGCAGGGCACAGAGACTAGGACTATCCACACCACAGAATAAGTAAAAGGTATCTTGTTGAGTCGAGCTCTGGATGACAATCCAATGAAGCACAGGACCTTGCTCGGATAGAAAAAGTTGTAACAAAATACTTCTTCCAGTAAGTAAGCAATTCCTTTTTGTTTGACAATGAAATGCAGAATCTATGAAATGCTAAATATATCCACCTATTTAGCTACCTAATATACCTCAGTTTATTAGGCCCTAGGCCTTTTTTACTGACCTCTATTAAACAATGACCTTTGAACCACAATACTGGGTAAAAATATATTCTTCAAAGTTTTCAAACACTGTAATTAGAAATCCTCTGTATACATTCATACCGTTATCTAGAAATAGCAAACAGTGAAATGACTATACCCTTAATTTTTCTCTAGATATATTGAAAACACATTGTTGACTGAAAAAGTAATCACTTCACAAGTAATGAAGGAGAAAGTGCTAGGTCTCTGGAATGAGACATCACAAAAATTTCAGCCGACTTGACAAAATAAGTTTCCTTGAGTATGCTTGCAAATATCACCATTCTCTGTTATATTTTATGGTTTAATCCCGAACAAAACAGCTAAGAGACTACTTCATATTTAATATATTGAAATTTAACATGCTTGAAAAATATACATTTTAGTACTCACTCTTTTCCTCAGATCAGTCTATCTGCTGTGTTCTCCCGCCTCCCCAGCATTCTCCCCAACCTTTCTCATACTACCTTTTGCATTCATTGATCAATTGTACAGCTTCAGAACTGAAGTACTGGAGTTCTTCCCATTGTAATAAATGGACATAAAAGAAAAAGGAAGCACACAAGCTTGTGTCTCCATATTTTGTGACTCTGATCTTGATTTTGTGCTACTGATTTTGTGACTCCCTGATTCCTCAGAGAATGAACAGAATTCTAGATGAAATTACCTTGCATACATGTGGCAGCCTCTGTTGCATTGAGGCTAGAGAAATTTGGCAGAGAATGAACCCCCCTTTGTGTTCCTGTTGGTCTTCAGAAATCAGAGCACTGGGTGCCACTGGGCTTGATTTCTGATTAAGTCAGCACTAAGTCTGATTGTGTTCAGTAATATCCACAATCTGTATTCACCAACAGCAAAGTTTATTGAAGCAACAGGAGGCGGGTTCAGGATTGCCAGTAAGCAATGCACTAACTACAGAGTGTTAATATGTGTCATGACAGAAAGTAATAGTAACAGATCTGTTAGCACTACAAATATGTATTTTCATATATGTAAATAAATACTCATTGTACTAGTTTGAAAGCAAACCAGTAGGAGACCCCAAGTCAGAAATACAATTTAATAGGAAAATTAAAATAAACACAATAATACAGAAACACTGACAGAGTCAGAATATAACCTGACACCCTGTCAGTCAGGGTGTTGGTAGCAGTCCGATTAAATGGTGGCTGCAGTCCTCTTGAAGTGATAGATGCGGTTCTGTTGAAGCAGTGATCCTGCAAAAGGGTCTGATCTTCCTCTGAAGGTCCAGTGGATAAGGCTGCTTGTGGTGTTCCAAACCTCAGATTCTATCCAGGTAGGAATGCTTGGTTCCTCCCCCTGGGTGGAGCACCTCACAATGAGATGATGTAATTTCATGAGTCATGCAGTGAAGCTTGATGGCCCATTAACAGAAGATATCCCCCAGAGGGAGTTATCAGGGATGTGCCATGGAAGAGATAAAGAACACTGCCCCACTTGGTTTTAACAGATGGTGATAGAATACATACTTTTGGTTACATCTTACATTGTAACCTAAGACATTATCCACCCCTTATTCTATTACCATCTTCATCATACCCAAATTAATACCTTTTTAAACTCTACTTTTACATATATACACAATGAAACCTTACACACAGTTCTCACTTAAGATTAAGTGTCTTTGTGGTGCACAATGGCTTTCCCCATCTTTCTGCATTACCCACCAAGTGTAATCAGGCCACTGAACAAAAACAATGCCATGGATGGGTTTGCCTTTGCCTGAGATGGCACTAATCCAAACAGTCTTTTCCAAAATACCTTTCATGTGTTCCACAGGGACTTTATCTCCATCCACCGTGTGCAAGGGTTTGGACTGGGCAGGACCAGCTCAATTGATGGACGCTCGGGTATTGACCATTCAGGTGGCCTTTGCTAAATTCACTTTCCAATTTTTGAAGGTCCCCTCACCAAGCGCCTTTAAGGTGGTCTTAAGTAGTCCATTAGCACTGTTCAACTTTCCCGGCAGCCGGTGCATGATAGGGGATATGACATATCCATCCAATACCATGCTCTCTGGCCCAGGTGTTTACAAGGTTATTCTTGAAATGAGTCCCGTTGTCCAACTCACTTCTCCAGGAGTGTCATGTCTCCACAGGACTTGCTTTTCCAGGCCCAAGATGGTGTTCTGGGCAATAGCGTGAGGCACAGGGTAGGTCTCCAGCCATCTAGTGGTGCCTCTCACCATGGTCAGCACACAGCGCTTGCCTTGGCAGGTTTCGGGAAGGGTGATGTGGTCAATTTACCAGGCTTCTCCACACCGATACTTTGACCATCATCCACTTTACCACAGAGGCTTCAGCCACTTGGCCTGCTTGATTGCAGCGCATGTCTTGCAGCTGTGGATGACCTGCGAGATGCTGTCCATACTTAGGTCCACCCTTCGGTCATGAGCCCATTGGTATGTTGCATCTCGTCCCTGATGACCAGAGGCATCATGGGCCCAATGAGCTAGAAATAATTCTCCCTTGTGTTGCCAGTCCAGATAGACCTGTGATATTTTCACCTTGGCAGCTCAATTCACCTGCTCGTTGTCACGATACTCTTCATTAGCCCCTCTCTTGGGTACATGTGCATCCACATGTCGAACCTTCACAGTCAGCCTCTCTACCGGGGCAGCGATGTCCGGCCAAATCTCAGCAGCCCAGATGGGTTTCCCTCTGTGCTGCCAGCTGGCCTTTCTCCAGCAACCGAGCCATGCCCACAGAGCATTAGCTACCATCCACGAGTCAGTCTGGAGACAGAGCCTCGGCCACTTCTCTCATTCAGCAATATCCAAAGCCAGCTGGACAGCTTTAAGCTCTGCTACCTGACTCGATCCACTTTGTCCCTCGGTAGCTTGTGCAACTCGTCATGTGGGGCTCCATTCAGCAGTTTCCATTTCCGATTAGCACCTACAATTCGGCAGGAACATCAGTGGAGAGGGCTGTCGTGGGTTGACAGGT
>VZTF01009180.1:528741-550532 GCA_013397755.1 Cnemophilus loriae | reverse complement strand
ATGAGATGATTTTTAAAGTCCCTTCCAACCCGAACCATTCTGGGATTCTGTGAATCCGTTCCCGGGTTGGATTGGAAGGGACCTTAAATCCCATCTCATTCCACCCCCTGCCATGGCAGGGACACCTTCCACTGTCCCAGGCTGCTCCAAGCCCCGTCCAACCTGGCCTTGGACACTTCCAGGGATCCAGGGGCAGCCACAGCTTCTCTGGGCAACCTCTGCCAGGGCCTCCCCACCCTCACAGGGAAGAATTCCTTCCCCATATCCCATCTAACCCTGCCCTCTGACAGTTTAAACCCTTTTTTCCACCTAAACTCCCAGTCTCCACGTACATTTCCTGTTCTGAAGCAATCTGGATTTTGGGACACGTACGACTGGAAACAGAAGCTGCCCTTGTCCTGATCTGAACTGCTCAGAACAGAAAGTGCAATTTTAGCAGCTGGGTTTTTTGAAAAGCTTAGGTGCTTCCTCTCAGGAAATTCATCCTTGGTTTTATTTCTGAACTCCTCCTTGGCACTGCTGCAGGACACAGGGGGTTTTTGCAATCAGAGGAGTCACAAGTGTCCTGTGACAGCGTCCACATGATGGATTGCTGTCTGTTCATCACTAATGTCAACAGATAACCTGTCTGAGTCAGTGTTTGAGGGCAGGAAACTTTGGGTTAGACGTGAGGGAAGTGGAGAAGCAGGACAGGGAACATCACGGAGCTGCCGAGGGGATCACATCGAGGGCTTCCCGCATGGATCCCACATCCCTCCGTGCTGGAAGCCCGTCCCTGCTCCATAGAAGGAGAACGTGGAGCAGAGGCCAGCGGGGCTGGGAGCTGAATGATGCAATCCCCAGCAAAGGCTGTGCTCGCACAGGGCTGTGGTGGGGTTTGGCTCCCGCCCAAGCTCCCGTAACGGCCTCTCGGAGCCGGCTGCGGCGGCCTTCCTGCACAGCCACTGGGGTTTTTTGGATAAACTCTCCTTCTTGGAAGTGACTGTGGCTGTCTGCTGGTGTTCCAAGGAAGGCTCTGCCTCCCTCTCCCTGCTGCAGAGTGGGGCAGTGCTCCTGGGGAAACCGGGAGATCCGTGCCGTGTCTGCCGGCGCTTGTGCGGTGCTCCCTTTCTGTGCTCCTCGAGCCAACTGAATTAAAATTCCTTCAAACTGGCTTTGATAAATGGCTGCATTTTTCACTCAGGCTGGGGCTTTGGCATTTAGTTTTTTTTTGTCCTTTTTATTTTATTGCTCCTCGTGGAGGTTTTCAGACCGCTGAAGTGCCTTAGCAATAGGTTAACATTGGCCCAGTTAAAATGCAGTGGTAATTGCTTTGAATGTGGCATTACTCAAAGCAGCCATCGAAATAAAAGGGTAACTGCTGAAATATACTTGGAATAATCAGGATATTAAAAGGGCAGAGCTGTGGAGGGACAACTTTGCAGGAAGGGCTTGTAGCATTGGGTGTAGTCTGCTTGTATAGACACTAAAAATGCAAGAAATCCATTTATTTCAGAAAGTTTCCTAGTGGGGCCTCAGCATTTGCTGGATATTTCTCTGTAGTTATCATAACAAGTATAAATAAATATATTTATGGAGTTACTATAAGGAAAACAGCTGCTTGAAATAAAGCTGTCTTTTCCCAAGTTTTAGAATCACAGAATCATTCGAGTTGGAAAAGACTTCCAAGAGCAGGTTTGGTTTCCTTTTTTTTTTGCTTTTTTTTTTAAACCGACCTCAGCACCACTCTTAGGTTTGTGCTAAATGCACGAGGTGCATTAAAATGTATTTCTATATTATTAAATCTTGGTTTAGTTGAGTGCCCCCTGAAGTGTAAACACAGAGAGGTTGCGTGTGTTGTTTGTACAACAAGAGGATCAGAATCCGAAGCTGACAGGAAAACAGGCTGGTGGTGTTTTTGCAGCCCTAACATCACTCTCGTTCCTTTCCTTGCCCATTTTCCAGTGGAGCTGGAGCACAGGATCGACTTTGAGCTCAGGGAAGGTCTCGTGGAGAGCAGATACTGGTCCGCAGTCACATCCCACACTGCCTACTGGTCCTCTCTGGATATCGCCCTCTTCCTCCTCACCTTCATGTACAAGCAAGACCAAGAAGAGACTGACAAATCCAATTTAGACACTATTTGAATTTTTGACTGGGGACAGGAGAGGAAGCTTTCAAAACCAATGGCACGAAGAGGATGTTTGACTGCAGAGCTGCAGGACCCGTGGCACGGAGGTTTCAGGTTTAAGGGCGTGTTTGGGGGGTTTTCCTGTTTCTAAAGAGGAAGAGGTTATTTGTATTTCCAAGCACTTTATAGTTTCCAGCGTTTTGCAGTGCTGAATTAGACCTGAAAGGATTCCAAATTCCTGTCAACGTGGACTGTACAAAGAGCCAAGACAGCGTTGTAGCATCCCGTGAGCAGTTGTGCTTGGGTGACATCCTTGTTAATGACCATAATTGCTGTTTAGTTCATTAAACTATTAAAAAAAAAATTAGTGGATTTAAAAAAAAAACAAAAACCAAAAAAAAAACCAACAACAAACCAAACCTAAATTAATTTCCATTAACAAAAAAAACAAAAATACACGTTCAGTACAAACCTAAACCTGCCATGTGCTGATGTTTTATGTACCCGTGAATAACAAGCGGTGGTGTCATTTTTCCAGGACTTTATTCAGCTCCACATCCAGTTATCCCCACATTGGAAGCCCATTCTGACTGCTGGCTTCTGAGGGCCTATCCTACGTGACACATTTAGAAACTAATGCTGAAGAGAAAAAAAAAAGAGAAGAAAAAAGAAAAAAAAAAAAAGCATGAGGCAAATATTTGAAATACTGTAATTATAATTTATTATTCTCTCTAATCGTTTCATTTTATTCCAGTGTATAAAACATTACTTTTTTACTGGTTTCTTTTGACATAATTTAAGAACCACATTTATTTTCTACAGTGTTAAGACTTTTTCTCAGAAATACATATCTTTGTACTACTATTCAAATGAATATATGGACACTGTGGCACACTTTAAGTATTTTTTCATTAAAAATAAATATTTGTGGTTTCACACAAATGACAGCAGTCACGTTCTTCTCACAGGTAAGTGCGTGCCTTTGCTTTTTCAGGTTCCAAGTGTTTCTCAGCCACATTAGATTGGTTTGCAGAGGATCCAGCTGTCCTTTGTTTACCATAATTAAATCCATACGTGTGTGTGTGTTTGTATAAAAACATATGGATGTGTATATTTATGTGCAGGGGGAAGAGACGGCACCAGAAAATAAACTTGGTGAGGCCTGAGAATACCAACGTTTAGATTAGGTTTGTATCTGAAACTAATTCAGAAGTCAAGAGGGAAGTGTTGGGATGAAAGGGAATAATCTCCAAATAAAACACTGGAGGGTCATTGCTGAGATTTTAAAACAACGTGGAAGGCTCTGGGGCAGAAGTGTTGGATATTTGCCCTCAGAGCTGCCTCTGCCTGAGGTATTTTTGATCTGGATGGCACATGTGGGAGCTGCAGAGCCTAAACTTCAGTTAAAATAACACAAACTCAGGCTGTGGTGCTGGTGAATCGTTGTGCTCTCAGTGTAGACAGATGTGGCAACATCAGCCCAGAGCAGCGGCTGGAGCTGGGGAAACTCCAGAGTTCCCTGGCTGGGGGGAAGAGGGTGGCTCTTCTCCCAAATTATATTTATTTGGGCTGCTCCTTCTGTGCAGGAATTGGGAGTTAGGACTCTCTGCTGGCGTTAGGGATTTAGGAATAATTCTGAAGGGGGAAAAACAAAGAAAAAAGGGAAGGGAGGAGTGGAGGGGAACGGGAAGGGAAAACGACACAAACAGCTCTGCAGTGAACCAACATCCAACATTCAGATGGTGGAAAAGACCTTGCTTCGGTGTGGATCTGTGAAAAATTCCATCTGGCCTCAGAGAATTGGAGCTCTCCTGCCTGACCTGTTTACCCTGGTGGATGAGCAATCCCAGGAAAGGAAAATAACCCCCTGAGAGGAGGAAGCCTCTGCTCCAGCAAACAGCCTCGTGTTTACAGGACTGGGCTCTCCAGATAAATTGTTTAATCAGCTCCTCCTAATGAGGACAACTTAAACACAAAAAGGAGAATCTCCCTTTATATTTAGAACGTGCAAAACGTTCCCAAATGTGCGTGGTTGGTGTTTCAGGGCTTTGAGCTGGGTTGTGGCACTGCTGTCTTCTCCCTTTCCACCACTGGATCCACGCCGGATCCCTTTCTAAGGGCTGTAAACAAAAGGGGTTAATTCCTGCCATTCTTGTGGTCTGTGGAAACCCTGCTGTTGTCCAGGACATGTTTCAGATTTATGGAATAGCTGTTCCCCTGGCCTCAGAACATGCTGGTGCTTGCTGACTGCTCTCCATATAAGGGAGGAGATCCGACTTTCAGGTCCGTGCCCCTTGGAAAATCAGGGAGAAGGCAGAGCTGAGGAGTAAATCATATTGCTGGGAGGGGAAGGGATAATGAGGGCCAATACCTGATCATCCCTTTGTGTTTTTCCTGAGTTGATGGGTGTGTTTATTTGTGATTCTGTCCTAATTACCAACTCCCTGGACCACCTACTAATCTCCCAAGCTAAATTCCAGATATAAAACACACCTTGAAAGAATCAATGGAGATTTATTCTAAATGGTATGCAGAGATGTTAAACACGCTGTGGGGAGGCTTTCATCTTTTTAATCCTGAAAAAATACCCCTCATCCTGCTGCAAAGGTGAAATCCTGTTTGCAAAGCAGATGTTGAAGGTGGTGGAAGGGTTGCCCCGTTTCTGTTGAGTGGTGCAGCACAGAATTCAAGTAGGGTCACGTCTGCTGCTTCAAACTTTCTGCTCAGATGCTCTGTGGCATAATCTGGAGCTGGAATGCCCTGGCTGCCAATTACTGACTTGTTTTCTTCTGCAAGGACGATGTTGATCTTTCCAAGCTGTGTTGACTGGTGGTTTTTCTTGAGAAAGCAAGATAAGAGGAATGTTCCTCACTGCTGTCAGTCTTCTGCCTGATACCGACCTGTTTTCCAAACTTGGCCTTGAGGTCTTTGTCCAGCTTTGTTGCTTACAATGGTTTTGCTGCAAGGTCATTTTTGCAGATAATGAGCTTGAATTTTATTATTTTTCTTAATTCTGTCCCTTTGCTCCTAATTATTCTGTCCTGGTTCTGCTGCAGCTTCCTCTCCATTTGCATTCACTCACTCCCCGCGACAGTGCCAGAGTTTCTGGAGTCAGACACCCTTTGCTTTATTTCACCATGGACAGTCTGGCTGGCCAACTTCAATTACTTTATCTCCTTTCCTAATTAGTACTCTCAGGCTGAGCTGAAGCATATTTCACGTTCCCATGCTTATATTTTGCCTGGTTGCCACCTCTCCTCCCCGGTGTCCCGCTGTCCTGGTGCTCCTTTCCCACGTGCTTGGCTGTCGAGCTGACTCTGCCATACCTGAATTGTTGGGAATTGATTTTTTTTTCAAGCTGAGTTCATGAATCACTGTGTCAACTGTTTGCACTGAGTTAGTTAATGTATATTTGTGTGCCCTCTGCCAGGCGAGTTTATTTGGAATTCCTTGTTCCCCGTTTTTCCGTTATTAGCTTGGAGATGAGATTTCTGCCTCCACACATCTTTTTTTCTATTGAATTTGGACTGCAGGTGGTTGACCTGTCCAGGGTCACCTCCCCAGGCTCTGCCAAACATCTTCAGGCACCATCAGAAACCTTTTACACACCAAGGCCCAGTTCGATCTGCATTTAATAATAATTTTCCTCCAAAAAAAACCCCACCATTTCTCTTGGTTTGGCTTCTCCCTCCCTCTTCCACAGGTGGTTTTTGTGCTTTTATCTCTTCCCCACTGCACTCCAACCTGTTCTGAAGTGCTGGGATTTCATTCCTGCTGGATTCCTGCCTGCTGGAATCGACGTTTGTTTCGTGCTTGTCTGAGCATCCTCAAGACTTTTAGGGGAAATCTTGGAACCCGTTTGAACCCCAAGAGACACATCCCACTGTTGTGGTCCCTGAGACTTCTGCTGAAAGCTCAGCATCAGCAGATCCCATCTGGATGCGTTCAGCTCCCAGGATGGCTTTGCAATGTTCTCTCTCGCTGCGTTCGTGTCGCTCTGGCTGCTGCTGTCAGCTCAACCCCGGCACTGACAAAGCACTTTCTGTCCTTGTCAATGAATTTTGGCACTTCAGCCAGCAGTGGAGCTGGGCTGGGCTCTCCTGAGGCTGATTCCTTGCTCCTCGTGTTTCTTCTGCATCCCTGGGGGCCCATTTGACCCCCACTTTGCTATAGAAATCCAAAGTTTTGTGTTTCCCTGCTTGCCTTTGCAGAAGCTCCAAAACTGGGAGCGCAGCTCAGAGTGTGTCAACGCTTCTCCTCTTCCAAGAGAAGTCCCAGTCCATGGAGAGGAATACCTGGCTATGAAGTTTCAGGTCACCCTGGGGGTCAGCGCTCTCTGGTGCCACTGGGAAGCAAATTCCAGCATCAGCTTTTTCCCCTCTGTCCCTCTGCAGCTCTCCAGCAAACCTTGGCCAGTCCTTTCCCTTCAGGAGTGAGAAGCTCCCTGCAAACACGAGCTCTCCCAGGAGCCATCTCTTGTGGTTTTGAAATCCTCGATGATTTATCTAAAGAGAGAAGGGTTTCATTTGATGATTCTGCGAGCATCTGCCACGGATTAACTCCTCTCTTTGTTTCCTAAATAAAATACCAGTTCTTGCAGCTACGCTGCCCGTTCCCTGGGGCCTCACTGATTGTGGGCATGGGCAGAGAGTCTCAGAATGGTTTGGGAAGGGATCTTAAATATGATCTAATTCCAACCCCCAGTGGGGCTGAGATGGGAGAGGAGGAGTCCAAGCTTCTCTAGCACACTCGAGCTCCAAGGACCCCACATCCAGTTTGTTGTTCTTGCTCATTTTATGGCTCTTCCAGTATCTCCAGAAAGTCAGGATCTCATCTCAGACTGGTCCCAGATTCTGCACTTAAAGGGCAGCTCTGTCTCACCGTTTCACTGCTCCATTCTGGTTTTCTGTTCCTGTTCCTCTGCCTGCAAAGCCCAGACTGGTTGGAAACCAGAGCCATGGGAACGGGGAAAGGAGAGCAACTCTGCTGACCTTGGATTTGTGGTCTCCTTCAGCTGCTGGTCTCTCACACCTTCCCAAGGCTGAAAACGAGTTTGTGCTGCCACCAGAGAATCCCAGAATGGTTTGAGTTGGAAAGAACTTTAAAGACCATTTAGTTCCATCCCCCTGCCATGGGCAGGGCCACCTTCCACTATCCCAGGTTGCTCCAAGGGATGCACAGGACATGAACCTGGCCTTGGACACTTCCAGGGATCCAGGGGCAGCCACAGCTGCTCTGGGCACCCTGTGCCAGGGCCTCCCCACCCTCACAGGGAAGAATTTCTCCCCAGTATCTAAACTAAACCTCTTGTGAAACCTCGCCGTGGTTTGGAGCGGGGCTGCCCCGATCCCTGCCCCTTGTCACTGTGAGTCCAGCCGGGCAGGAACAGCCCCCCCGGCTCCCGGGACAGGGGTTTCCTGTTGGAAATGCAAAATGGCAAAAAACCTCTGAAAGATGAGAAGAGCCAAAACACGCACAGATGTTTTATCTTCCCACCTTTCCATCCCACTCCTGCTGTGCTGAGCTGAAAGTCCAAATGAGGAATGTCCATACTTCAAGTCTTATAATGCCAATGTCCTGCTCTGATGACTTTCCAGGATTATTACTGCAGGATTTGTCAGAAATTTTCACATTCATAATTACTTTTAAGTGACCGGTACTGAAGTTTAAAAATAACTTGATGCACTTTCAGCTTTGCTAGAAGCACTTTCAGTATGGAAATTTAGGTTAGAGTAATTTGCAAAGAGGGACAGACCACTTCCAAAACAAACTCCACTTTCTAGGACAAAGGGAAAGGGTTTTAAACTAAAAGAGGAGAGATTTAGATTGGATATTAGGAAGGAATTCTTGTCTGGGAGGGTGGGGAGGCCCTGGCACAGGGTGCCCAGAGAAGCTGTGGCTGCCCCTGGATCCCTGGAAGTGTCCAAGGCCAGGTTGGACGGGGCTTGGAGCAGCCTGGGCTAGTGGAAGGTGTCCCTGCCCATGGCAGGAGGTGGGACTGGATGGGCTTTAAGGTCCCTTCCAACCCAAACTGTTCTGGAATTCTATGATTCCATCTTCCAGTTGCTTCCTTGCAGCCGTTTGTTCCAGCAATCCCACCACTACATTCCAGCAGTATTTTCCTGAAGAGTTTCACAGAGCTTTTGGGCTCTGTGCTTTGGACAAGGTAAGATCCTGTTGGAAAAGCAATCCTTAAGGATCTGGGATGTGGCACTGGTGTGTAGCCCTGAGTGCTCTGCAGGGAGGGCTCACACTGAGACAGCAGCTGAATATTCTGTGTTCCCAAAGCCTGTTCAGATGGGACGCTTCTGTCTCTTGGCAGAGTCCTTGGGAATTCTCCTTCACGCCTTCCAGGCTGCCCCTCCTCGCATGCAACTGAGTGTGGGGGGTTTATTTTCATCTAAAACTGGAGTATTAAAAACCAGCAGGTGATAGGGAGGGAGGTGAGGCTGCTTTGTGGTGGCTGCAGGAAAGGGAAGAGAGCAGAAATGTTCTCCCCAGCGCCGCGTGTTCCGCTGCCACGGATCCACCTTCGGTCGGAGACACGACATCTGCCTGGGGAGGGGAGGAGGGGGAGGCAGCCCGGGCAGGAGAGGAGCTGATTAAATCAAGGAGAAGTTTGGCAGCGCTGGGGAACAGCCCGATGTGGATCAGGCAGCACGTGTGCAACACATGTCGGAGCTTGATGTTCCCAGCCGGAGCCGTGGGCGCGCAGGGATGGCAGGGAGCAGGATGGGAGCCACGGACCTCCCTCCAACCAGGGGCTCTGTCCTGCCCACAGCACCCTCTTACTCATGGGATCCTGGAATGGTTTGGCTTGGAAGGGACCTTAAAGCCCATCCTGTTCCATCCCCGCACCCTGCCATGGGCAGGGACACCTCCCACTATCCCAGGTTGCTCCAAGCCCCGTCCAACCTGGCCTTGGACACTTCCAGGGATCCAGGGGCAGCCACAGCTTCTCTGGGCACCCTGTGCCAGGGCCTCCCCACCCTCACAGGGAATGATTTCTTCCTAACATCTATTCTAAACTACTCTCTTTTTGTTCAAAACCATCAACCTGTGTCCCACCAATTATTCTTCAGGATTCTACTCACCGTGAGCACACCTGAGCAAAGGAACTCACCCAAATCGTGGCTATCTCAAGGCTTGTCTTGGTGGGATTTAACTCCTCCAGTGACCACACTCGGCCCAGGGACAGTCCTGCAAGGCAGCTCGTGTCCTGTGTGGGGATCTCCCAGAGCCCACAGCACAGCCTGTGTCCAGGGAACTGCCGGTCTCTGCTCCCAGGGAACAAGTGACAGGACAAGAAGAAATGGCCTTCAGTTGCACAAGGGGAGGTTTAAATTGGGTATTAGGGAAAAATTCCTTCATGGAAAGGGTTGTGCAGCCCTGGCACAGCTGCCCAAGGCAGTGGTGGGGTCCCCATCCCTGGAGGGATTTAAAAGCTGTGTGGATGTGGCACGTGGGGACACGGGTCAGTGGTGGCCTTGGCACTGCTGGGGGAACAGTTGCACTTGATGATCTTAGAGGGGTTTTCCAACCTAAGTGATTCCATGATTCCATGACTGAGCCTGTCCCAGCCCTGGTGCACCATCTCCAGCCCATTTTCAGTGGGCAGCCTCTAAGGAGCAGCGGGTTCCTGTCCCAGAGCCACCTAAACCCAGGCACTGGCTTAAGTCAGGGGGGGCTGATGTGACAGCTGCCACCCAGCATCTCCAGACTGCTTTCTAGGGATTATTCACTTCCCTTCCCAAGTCCTGGGGCTCCCTGAGAGTTACAGCTTTGACATCTGCAGCCACAGATCCTTGGGGAAAAAAAAAAAGTTGAGGTTTCACTGCTTCTTCCTGCAGTGAACTTCGATTCCCAGCCGGTGCCTGGGAATGCCTGGGAAATCTGCAGCCCGTGTCAGTCCTGAGCCCTGCAATGCGTCCCCAAAGAAAAGCAGAGTCAGATGGATTTTGCAGCAAACGTTTTGCCAATTTCTAGTTCTCCCTCATAATCCTGATGGCATTCTTGGCCTCCTTGGGCTCAGGATTTATGGGGACATGTTCCCAGCCTCCTGGGGGAAGCGGGAGCTCTGGCTGCAAGCTGTTGCTGCGTAAGGATCAGGCTGCTACTGGGTTTATCCTGTGCTCTCAGGAGAAGCTGTGTGTGGAATCTGAGCAGGGAGGGATTTATTTGGTCCATCAGTTACATCTGCAGTGCTCACTTGTTTCTCCACAGCCAAAGCTGTGTTTAAATCAGGCCTTTTAAAGCCTAAAACCTGCTGCAAAATTTCCCCCTCTCCAAACAGTTTAGTTAATTAACCAGCTAACTTAGCTCTGGCTGGCTCTCCCTGCAGATACCCCATCCTGAACGAGATTTTTCCTTAGATTTGGATGAAATGCAATGATTGAGTCATGATTTTTTTCCCCTGGCTCGGTTGCCGGAGCAGGGAATGTTGTTCACAATACTGGCTGTTGCCATATGCTTTTTTCATCAAGTTAAAGGGTGCAACTTTCTTTTTTGCTTCCCCGTCCACTGACTCACTCCCCAAATATGTTTCTGGTTAGGATGCCTTGTGACTTCTTCCTGACAGAAGGTTTTCTAGTTTGCAGGCAGCTTTGGGAATCACCTCTGTGAGTTCTGAAACGTCCCAGCTCCCGGGAGGAGAGTCCTGGAGAGAAGGAGCAGCAAGATGCTTACCTGGGGTTTGGGTGCTTGAGGTCTTTGGGAGCTCTCCTGCTCCAGAAGTGGTTTCCCAGAAGCCTGGAAGTCCCACCCTGATGCCCTTTGTGTGAGGATTGTTGTGCCTGGGATGTCTGGGAAGTGGCTGAGGGCATTTTGAGGAGATCTCTTCTGGATGCTGTGCAGAGCCAGGAGTTGGACTGGATGATCCTGGTGAGTCCCTTCCAGCTCAGGATATTCTGTGATTCTGTGATTAGGTGAACTTGGCCTTTTATCTGCTTATTTTCAGGATTGCTGAGTGAAGGAGGGGAGATGCTGCCTGCAAAGGACCTTGGAGGGACAGACAGACAGACTTGTCCCTCCTGGAAATCCTTTCAGGCCTTGCCTTCAGGCCATTTTTTGCTGACTCCCAGACCTTCACCACTGATGCCAAATTCCCTTGGAAAAGGTGAGTGAGGAGCCATCCCAGTGCTCCCAACATCCCAGTGGGGAGCTCCCAGCACGTGGCCAAGGGAAGGAAAAAACTCCCCAAAAAAAGCAGGCTACAAATCATTCCTGAACCTGACCTTGCACCTGTGAGCATGGGACTGGCTGGCTGAACACCAGTGTCCTCCATGCTTGTGGATGTGCATCCCAAAGTCCTCACAGCCCAGGAGATGCCAGAGGCCAGGAAGAAAATGCTGCCTTTCTTCCAGCTGCAAGAACTGAGATGCTGAGAGTTAAGTGACTGGCCCGAAGCCAGAGTGCCTGGAAACGAGCCCAAATCTTCCCTGTATTGGCTGGGATATGACCCTGCAGCGTTCCTTGCCCTGCTGGAAATGTCACCCGTGATCCCTGGAGCAGCTATCCTGCAAAGAACATCTCCTGCCTTTTTTTTTCCCCCTTGAAAATGCTTTTCCTCACAGGACAACCCCCGTCTGTTTGATCCTGTGGGATGCAGGAGGGCAGGAACGCACCAGCCTCCCTCTTGCAGCATTTCTCATTTCCTACAGCCTTGCCTGGAAAGCTGACTCCAGGCTTCTCCACACTGGGAATGTTCCAGAGAAAGTTATTCCAGCTGAGTGACTCTACAGCAGCGCGTCCCTGGGTGTTGGGTTGGTGGTAGAAGACACGTGAGGACACAGCAGGGTGGCCCTGCCTGATCCTGGCACCTCTCCCAGGGAAAAGAAATTGGGATTCTCACTCTCCCCGCCCCTCCTCAAAGCATGGGAGCTGCTCTTCCCTGTCCCACCTGGGATGTCACCTGCCACGAGCACAAGCAGGTTGGGTACGGAAGGTGGCAGCTGTGGTGTCACCTGCCAAAGCCACCTGAGATGCCAGTGCTGCTCCCAGGATTTGGGCTCTCCTGTGGAGGGGCTGGTTCTGCTGGACAGCAGGTCCCACCTTGCCACTGGGGTCTCTTCCAGGAAGGACAGGTCGTTTATGACCAGCCCTCCACATGGTGACCTCTCCTTGGAGACCTAGGAGGGAATCCTGCAAGATGCTGCCCAATTTCCATGTGATTTGATGGAACTTTGGGGTTTTTTACTGTGGGTTTTTTTTCCTTATTCTTTCCAGTGCTGCTATTGCTGCTTTTTCTTGTCCTGGCTCTGTCACCATCCGGTGTCATCACTTGGGAGATGGAGGAGGAGGAGGCAGAGGTGTTTCCTTGCAAGGAACAAATGTTGGAATAACCCATCCTTGCTCAGCTGGCAGCATCTCGTGTCCCAAACACACTGGGGAGCCGGAAGCAGAGCCTGGCCACTCCACAGCCCTGCAGGGAAGGACAGAGGACCAGAGGCTTGGAAAAAATACCCTGGCAGCACAACCTCATGGATTTTCCCTTTAAAAAAAAAAAACAAACACAGATGTGTCAGGATTTTGGTTGTTGGATGGGGATGGGGCTTCCCTAAAGCAGGCAGCGCTTGGTGCAGAGAGCTTTGGGAGCCAGGCAAGGAGATCAATCCCTGACTGTTCATCACTGGACATCCCAAGATGGGAGAGCAGCAGGAGCCTGGGTTGGGAGCCCAAACCTGTCCAGCGCCCCCTGTCCATCCCTGAGAAGGTGCCTCTGAACTTCCCGCTTGTTCCTTCGGTTCCTGGTCCCCAGGGCTCTCATTTGCAGATCCCAGCTGAAGACACGACATCCGTCATGGGGAATAACTACCCTCCATTCTGACAGGACAAGGGGTGATGGTTTCACACTGCCAGAGGGCAGGGATAGATGGGATATTGGGAAGGAATTCTTCCCTGTGAGGGAAGTGAGGCCCTGGCACAGAAGCTGTGGCTGCCCTATCCCTGGAAGTGTTCCAGGCCATGGTGGACATGGCTTGGAGCAACCTGGGATAGTGGAAGCTGTCACCCATGGCAGGTGTGGAACAAGATGAGCTTTAAGGTCTCTTCCAACCCAAACCATTCCAGGATCCTACAATTCCATGATCTCTGCCATGGTGACCTCTTCTCACCTGAACCAATTCCCCGCTCCGTGCCAGTCCCCTTCCCAAGAGCTTCCTGAGGGCCTCTTAAGGCACTTCAGAGCATTGACCTGATTTTCTCCTCGTCTCCAGGATGTTCCCTGTCCTGCTGCTATGGGCCTTGGCTTCTCCTCCCACCCTCCCACGGCTGCACAGCCGCGTCTCGCAGCGCATTCCTGCGCGTCGGAATCTCCGCCTTGCTATCTAAGGAGTTGAAGGATATTTCCAACCCAGCCCTGCCAGAAAATACTGGCATCCACCTCCACCTCCCGTCCTCCTGTGCACACATCCAGCTCCTCGAGCGCTCTGATTCTCGGCCATGTTTAAACAACTATCACTGACAGGCAGCTCTCGATCCAGCAGGTTATTTTCTTTCCTGGCTGGAGGGGTTTTTTCCCCCCTTTTCCAAGCCTCAGCTGGTTCCTGCAGTTTCCTCTCCTAGTCACTGGGTTGGACTCTTCCTGCTGAGTGTCCGTGCTGAGATTTACCTGCAAGTGGGACTGGAGCAAGGCTGTGCCTGGCATTAACTTCAACCCACCTTTGCAGAGAATGGCAGAATCACAGAACGGTTTAGAAGGGACCTTAAAAGTCACCTGGTTCCAACCCTGCTGCCATGGACAGGGCTGCCACATGCAGCTGGAATGAAGCTGTAGCAGCTCCAGCATCCTCCAGTTCAAGCAATGAGCTGCCAAAAGGTTTTTTCTGGCCAGAGAAGGTGGGAGAGCCCCGCTGGCACAGAGGGGGCACAGTGACCACCCGAGACTCCTGTTTCTGGCTCAGCTTTAGAACCCTCCAAAGGTGGAGTCGCTCCTTCACTCCCTCACATCTAAATGGTCTCCCCAAAGAGCCAGTCTGAGTCTTTCTCCAGGTGATTTGTCCATTGCTTTTTGCCCATCCCTTGTGGAAAGGCAGAACGGGGCATTTCCTCCCTCTTCCATCCCTCCCTCCCTAGATAAACCCTTTTTTATCTACCCGAAGATGTTATCATCATTCTTTCTTTCTCTAGGGTAAACAGCCTGAATTCTTTCAACCTTTCCTCATTGGTCCCTATCCTGTCCCACCAGGATCTGCTGAGGAACTGGGACTGGGGGTCCCCAGTGGGGCCCTCTATGGCCCACCTGACCCTATTTTGCAGGGAACGTGGGGCTGCACCAGGAGCACACAAGACCCTCAGCTGCAGACACTGTGTGTCCTCCAGGAGCTCACAAATCACCTCCATTTCATGGGATTTGGGGGATTCCCAACATGACTGCCCATTCCTGGCTGGCTGAGAGCCCACCTCCCCTTCCTAGGGGAGCTGCCGATCGCTTCAGAGCGCTGTGCTCGGAGACGAAGTTCATCCCACCCGGCTGATTCAATAACATCGACCTTATTAAACCGCTCTGCCCTGCTCTGGCTCTATTTTTCCAGCACTAACTGCATTACCATCCCGCTCGCATCCGATCTTTCCGGTGAAGGCTGGAGCTGGAAAAGCACAAAGCCATGCAGCTGTCTGGCCATCATCCGTCTCCCGCTTCCCCCAGCACAACAGGTTCCTGAATGTGCTGCAGCTTCTCGGGGCATCTCAGGTGTCTGAGGGGCAAATAAAAGGTATCAACCCTTTCAATAGATGGATTTGTTTTCCGATTGTGTTCCCCAAATCCCTTTTTTCAGCTCAGAACACTTCTCTGAGAGCCAAAGCGATTCACGGTGGAGAGGTGTGGATGTGACCGGGAAATCTGAGCCTGGTGTCCATCAGGGCACAACCCCCCTGTTTCCCTGCAGCCTCCCGGTGTTAATTTCCCTCCAAAAGGAAGCAATTTGGGGTTATTTTTTAACCAATGCTGCACACAGGGGCTGTTGTGCTTTTCCACAAAGCAAACCCCGCCAGCCATCCTGGGCGGCGTGATCCCTGCTCCAGTCGGGATCTGCATCCTCAGGGGTTGTAAGGTCACTGCCATGTGTCCAGCCTGGACTTCTCCATCTGAAAAATGGGAGAAAATTGCTGTGATTGCCTTGGCTGCAGCCGTTCATAGCAGGATACGATCAGGGAATTTGGGTGACCTGTGCTCAGACACACCCCCAACACAGCGAGAAGAGCCAGGATATAGAATCCCAAAATCCCAGAATGGTCTGGGCTGGAAGGGACCTTGAAGACCATCTCATTCCAACCCCCCTGCTATGGGCAGATATCCTTGCTTTTGGTTAAAAACAAGACACCAGAGATTTTGGGGGGGCTGGAGAGCCCCGTGGACACCCCAGTGAAGAGGTTGCAGGGGACAATGCTGAGTCGCTCCCCCTGCACCTGTGACTTGGGGTCTGGGGCAAATTTGGGTGCCTCACACAGGGTGAAAGTGTCCTTCTCCATCAGGGCTGTGCCCCCAAACACCCCACGGAGCCCCGTGGTGTTGGTGCTTTGCTCAGCGACCTGTTATCACCCAGCTCTCGCAGAGCTCTGACGTGGGAATCGATAAAAACTCTCCTTCGGTGCTTTTTGGTCTCTGGCAGCGCATGAGCAAAGGCAGCCAGAGCCCAGAGCCTCTGCCCTTGATGCCCTCCTCCTCCTCCTCCTCCTCCTCTTCCTCCTCCTCCTCTTCTTCCTCCTCCTCCTCCTCTCCTCCTCCAGCCTCGCAGCTCCCCGCAGCAGGGGTGGGATTTGTCCGGAGGGTGTGATTTATAGGACAGGTGTGATTTATGGGGCTGCTGCTATACTCGGTGGGGTTTTGCAGCCTTGGAGAATTCCCTGCATCTGCGTGGCTGGCTTCAAGTCCCTTATTCCAGAGGTTCTGGGTGTTTCTGGGATCAGACAATGGGAGCAAGAGGTGGTGTGTCTGCTGCCAGCCTCTCCTTCCTTCTGGCTGGGCTTGGGGGCAGTGGACCCTCTCTGTGGGGAGCTCAAGACCATGTGGGTCCTTCTCAGGATGCCACATGAAAGGGAGGTAGGGGATTTTGGGGGATAATTGGTCCACAAGTGTGTCCCAACTGCTCTCTGCATCTGGGTGTTCCCATTCCCCTCCCTGAGCTGCTGCTGTCACACCTCTGCTCATGGGGATGAAGAATAAACTCACCTCAGAGCATTTCTGGGGGCTGTGAGGCGGGACGGGACCCTGGCACCAAGCGGGTGGGTGGTGGAGCCAGCATGGAGCATCCCAGTGCCATCCAGAGGGGATGGGTGGCCCAGGCTGAGGCTCCTGGGGGTTCCACAGTAGGAAAATCCCTCCCCATCCTAATATCCCTTGAGCACCACTGGCCAGCCTCATCCCCAGGGCTGGATTTCCTTCTCCATGCCACAATTTGGGGATTTTTGCCAAGCTCCAGAGCAACTCCAGAGTGCATCCATAGAGTGGGAGTTGTCCAGCGTGTCTCAGGGATGCCCCAGTTCCCTAAAAAAGCCGGCCAGACCAGCTTCACCTCCCCCTCACAGAGGGAAAACTGATGGGCTGGGAGCCAATTTCCCGAACCGTTGGGGAGGGAAGAGCTGGGGCTGGGGAGATAATGGGATGTGTTGGTGCCAGGGCTGGGCTGATGCTGCAGCACTCGGTGGTGCTGGGTGTGGGGCTGCCCCTTTGGAATCACGCAGGATGGGGCTCCACAGGGTGCTGGGGGGAGTTTTCCTCCCCTCCTTCACGACCTGGGAGACCTGCAGGGTGCTGGGTGCCAGCACAGGGTGAGTTCCCACAGCTCCACTTCCCATTGAGTGGCTTCCCCCAAAAGGGCCTGAAGAGCAGTTGTGAACAACTGATGGTGGAATTTGGGGATTTTTTTTTTTTCCCCTCCACTGCTTCCCAGTAAATCACTCCCAAATAAATTTTCCCCACTATCTGGCCAGCTCTGCAGAGAAATGTCAGATCCATCAGATGAATTATTTGGGATTCTTGGTGTTTCTTCTTGCTGACTAACAGTGGATAAATGATCCCGGGTGTTACTTCCGACACCCCAGAGTCACCAGCCCCAGGGATGGTGATTGAGTGCTGCCTGACATTTGGATTTTCCTTGAGCCCCAGCTCCATGGGAGAAATCCAGCCTTCCAGCCTGGACTTGGTATTTGTAAAGGCAGAAGAATAGGAGGCCTTCTGGAGGTGGAGAAAAGCCAGAACGGGAGTGGCAAAGGCTCAAAACATCTGATGGACAATACAAAGTGGTTTAATATGTTGCATATTGTGGGAGCAGAGGGGGTGTGAGAGATGTTTGAGCCTTTGGGCTGGATGGAGGCGATGGTCCAACATCCCTGGGGGTTCTGGAGATGTCTGAGAGATGGATGTGGACAGCAGCACCTGAGAGGGACAAATTCCTGCATCCCCTGTGCAGCATTTACCACGGGAAGTCACAAGGTGAGGATGATGAGTGGTCCCAAAACCATCAGTCAGGCACAGGTGATGCACAGGAAGATCAGCAATGGGACAGATTCCTGGGCACGGCTCTTGGGAGACACTCAGGCACCAGGCAGGGAGCTGCAAGGATATTTTGCAGCCCTGGGGATGAATCAGCTTTTAGGAGAATTTACCTGGGATTTATCCAAATTCTCCATCACATGGATTCAAGTGTGCAGCTAACAACTCCCTTTGGCTAAAAGTGATGTTTTAGGATGCTCTAGGACCCGCCAGCCCTTCCAGAAGGACACAAAATTCAAGGACAATTCTGACACTGGGGACAACCAACCAGAAAATGATTTGGGGCACGTTGCCTCCCGTGTGGGCCAAAGCAAGAGTCACACTCAGTGGAGGTCACTCCTGGCAGCTGGAAACATCAGAAGGACACAGAAAAAGGCTAAAAGATAATTGACAGCACAGGAATTAATGTCAGCAGGAAAGCAATGCCTGACACAGGCCCAGCCAGAGAACCAGCGGAGTGGTGTGTTATGAGGAGCTGACTGCAGAGGAGAAAACCTCCCAGTCTGAGGCTTCGAGAGCTTAATTGACCCAAATTCCTGGAAAGAAGGTGAAGAGGGGACAGAGAAGAGCCCTGCAGGGGTGTTTGTCCTGCAGCACAAGCCTGGCAGGCTCCAGTGCACCGTGGCTGATTTCAGGAACTACAGGCAGGAAAATGAGAGGGGAATTTGTAGCTGTAGGGCCTTGAAACCTCAGCTTGACTTGCAAGGAGGAGGTACCTCAATCCAGCTTCGTGTCTCTTATCTCAGCGTAGCCATCTCTTGCAGCCTAGGATTTATTCCAGATGTTGCCAGGACAACCTGTGGATGCCCTGGAAGTGTTCCAGGCCAGGTTGGACGGGGCTTGGAGTGACCTGGTCTATGGAAGGTGTCCCTGCCCATGGCAGGGGGGGAAAGAGATGATTTTTAAGGTCCCTTCCAACCCAAACTATTCCAGGATTCCATTCTACGATTTTGTAACCTTTGGGCATGAAGGATGAGGCTGGATGGTTGGGACAGTGTTGAAGCTTGGTCCCTGGCTTCATCCCATGTAGCCTTGGCCATCAGAAAAGGGACACGGACAAGGACATGGAGCGACAGGATGAGGGGGAATGGCTTCCCACTGCCAGAGGGCAGGGTTAGATGGGATATTGGGAAGGAATTCTTGTCTGGGAGGGTGGGGAGGCCCTGGCACAGGGTGCCCAGAGAAGCTGTGGCTGCCCCTGGATCCCTGGAAGTGTCCAAGGCCAGGTTGGACGGGGCTCGAAGCGACCCAGTCACAATCACAACCTTGAAAGACTAAACCTCCCCATCTCCAGTGCCTCTCCAAGATCCTCATCACAAATATCCTTCATCCTTTCATGACAGGGACACTGGATTAACTCCACGCATGACCCAGGTGGTGGCACATTTGTAGGACACGTAGCCACGACAGCGTCATTGCCCTGCCTTAAAATCCAGAAAAACAGAAGAGCCACGTCATGCGGACGTTTCTGAAATGACAAAATCAGGGAAGAACGAATGTGGCCAGGAATAAACAAGGAAGCAAAGTTACCCAGCACGTTTCCTTCGCCAGGAGCGTGACCTTGTCCCTGCTGGGAAATGGTCATTTGTGAAAAGGGAGCCTTGGCTGCATCCGAAAGGCGCTTGGAGGCGGAACGGGATGAAGAGGTGGGACATTGGAATGAGATGGTCTTTAAGGTCTCTTCCAACCCAAACTATTCCGCGATTCCATGATTTTGTGAAGTAAAGAGCTTGCAAACCTCATGTGAAGAGTGGTACCAGTGGCAGTGCTTTGGAAGGGAGAATATGGGCTGGGAAGTGTTGGAGACACAAAAAGTGGAGGGAATAACAAGCATCTGCATTTCTTCTTTTTGGTTGTTTTTTTTTCCCTGAAACTTCATCCTTTTTAAGGAAGGAGCTGTGGACAGGGAATATCAAGACCCAGGTGAAGCAAAGAGGTGACAGGAGCCTGCTCACCTCCAGGTTAGAGCACATTGTGCTCGGAGCATTTGAGGAAACAGAGCCTTTGTTTACACAGAGATTTGGGGAAATTCTCGGCCTCTGTGTATGGAGACAGGCCGGGCACTCAATCCTGTTGCTCTCCCAGCTCCGGCCGCCCAGCGAAGGCACCCACATGCACAGGGCAGAGTTCCATGGCTGGTCACCCTGGGAAGAGCCAGTCTGACCGGCTTGCCCGGAGCAGCCAAGCAGGAACACGGGCAGGAAAGTCAGCTGCTTGTAACAACTGCCCGTAACACTTTAAAAACCAAAATAGAGGTCATGAGCTAAAAAAAAAAGGGACAAAACGAATTGGGGACAGGGAAATTGTCGCTCAGCTTCACCACTGGTTTCCCAAGGATGCCCATGGAGCCATTTCACTGGAAAAGTATCCTGGTTTCCAGGAAGAAGGGGCAGACGGGCTGGGAGCTGCGCCGCGGGCAGGTCTGGTAGGTATCATCCCAATGCCGATGGAAGCAGCCGTGCATTTCGGCACCTTATTTGGCTATTGCTGCTCGTGGGGAGCGAGGACTTGTTGCAAACAGTGGGAAGAGCCCTGGGGATGCTTGGCTGGCTCTGACGCAAGAGCTGCGCGCCGGTGCATTTTTGACCTTGCTTTGCCTCTCGGCCGAGCACTGGAGCTCAGGGAGCTTCTCCCTCCGCATAGGAAAGGAGCCCCCGGGATGGAGAGGGCAGGGAGAGGAGCTTCCTCAGGGAAAGAGAAACTCTGCGAGCGGGTTCAGGAGCAGAAGGAGCCAGCAGCCTTTCCTCAGCGTGCAGCCAGCTGTACTAAAAGGTTACCAGCTCCGCGGGGCCGTATCCAATTGCATCAGCTGGGAACCTCGTCCAACACGCCGGGCCGAGAGTAACCCTTTCTATTTATTGCCCTATTGTTCGAGGCTGGAGGAACACGGAGATACCATCTGGGAAAGCTTTGTTGTTACAGACCGGCTTTCGCCTGCGCTCCAGAGTCACCCTCTAAACCACGCTCCTGCTTCCACATTTGGGGGGATGGAATGGGGGTTACTCTGGCCAGGGGTTGAGGCCCCAGAGGGTTTGAGGGGGGAGGTCACCTGCTGAAGCGTCACCCAATTTCCCTCTGGCAGCATCAGCCACGTTAGCAAAAACCCTTGGATAAAACCTGGCTAAGTCTGCCCAGAGTGACCTCAGGAATGGTTTTATTAGTATTAAAGGTATTAAAGGTATTAAAGCAGAGGAACAGCCTTTATAAATATCTCCATTATAACGGCAAAGTGAACAGTGGGAAAATTTTACCATCCCGTTAAGAGGGTTTTGTTGCCTGTGTGGTGCCAAAGCAACCTGGTCTAGTGGAAGTTGTCCCTGCCCATGGCAGGGGGCTGGAACTGGATGGTGTTTAAGGTCCCTTCCAACCCAAATCATTCCGTGATTCTGTGAGTCCTAAAGCTCCCACTGCCATTCACCAGGAATGTGGGAACGGTGTTCATGGAGACAGTGCTGGCCTGGCAGAGCCATCCCCAAGGCTGCCAGAGCGGGCACGGCTTTGCCGAGATGTGACTTCCCATCACCTGGCACGGGGCAGGATACATCCACAGCGCTGGACCTCAAACCACAGCCCCTTCCGCGTGCTGGATTTTCAGGAAGCGCAGTTGCTTGGCGGGATGTGTGTATCACTGGGTGGAGGAGCTACAGGAAGCGGATAATATTTTTTTTTCCTCCATTTGTGCCGGTTCAGACCCTTTTATTCAAAGACAGTTCCCATTTCCCATATTCACACAGATTATGAGGATGGAGGGAACCAGCCCATCTCCCAGCCTCAACGGGGGCACGGACTACTACGCCAAGGTAGGGGTTTGCCGAACGGGAAGGATTTTTCCTGTGAATTTGGGGCCAGTGTTAAGAAACACCCCAAAGGTGCAGAGTGGGCACGGCTGCCATGGGACCCACGCGTGTTTGGGACGCCAAGGTTCCGCCAAGCCCTAATGGATGCTCTGTGGGCTGGCTCCCGAATTTCCCACTCTGGATGCCCGGGGACCACCGGCCACGAGCAGAGCCGGGCAGGGCTGAGCAAAGCCGGGCACAGCCGGGCCGGGATGAGCCGAGCTGGGATGAACTGAGGCAAGATGAGGCGGGCCGGGCTGGGCAGAGTTGGGCCGGGCTGAGCCGGGCCGGGCTGGGCAGAGCCAAGCCGGGATTTGCCGAGCTGGGTTGCACCGGGCCGAGCCGGGCCGGGCCG
>VZTF01009180.1:515693-528436 GCA_013397755.1 Cnemophilus loriae | reverse complement strand
CCCACCGCGCCCCCAGCCCTGCCCCGGGGCGCGGAGCGGGCACAGCCGGGCCCATCCCGCTGCCGCTGCCGCTGCTGATCCCGCTACCGCTCCGTGCCGGGCGCGGCCGGCGGCGCAGGAGGCCGGGGCCATGGCGCTGGACGGGATCCGCATGCCGGACGGCTGCTACGCCGACGGGACGTGGGAGCTGAGCGTCCATGTCACCGACCTGGGCCGCGACGTCACCCTGCGGGTCACCGGCGAGATCCACATCGGCGGCGTCATGCTGCGCCTCGTCGAGAAGCTCGGTGAGTGCCCCCGGGACCCCCCGAGCAGCCCGGCATCGTCCCAGTGCTCAGCACTCTGCTCCAGTACTGTGCTCCAGCTCCCAGCACCCTGACCCAGTACCCTGACCCAGTTCCCTGCTTTAGCTGCCAGCACCCCTGCTCCAGTACAGTGCTCCAGCACCCTGTTCCAGGACTGTACTTTTGTCTCCCACCACCCTGCCCCAGCTCCCAGCACCCTCTCCCAGTACTGTGCCTTAGCTCCCAGCATCCTGCCCCAGTACGGTGCCTGAGCACCCAGTGCTGTGCTCCAGCACCCAGCACCCTGCTCCAGTATCGCGGTTTAGCTCCCAGCGCCCTATCCCGGGACTGTGCTCCAGCACCATCTCCCAGTGCCGTGCTTTGGCTCCCAGCATCCTGCCCCAGGTCCCAGCATCCTGCCCCGGTACTGTGTTGCAGCTCCAGGAGCCTCTCCCAGCACTCTGCCTTAGCTCTCAGCACTGTGCTGTGGCTCCCAGCACCAGGGAGCACCCCAGGTCCCCACACCCTACCCTAGCCCCCATCCCAGCCCCCCTCCCCCTGCAGCCTTCCAGGGTCCCCCTCTCACTGCCTCCAGCAGCCAAACCTTGCCAGCCCGGGGCCTGAGCCCCATCCGCCGGCTGCTTCACGCCCAGGATTTTACACAGAGTTAGGGAACAGCTCCATTTTCGGGATGTGGGTGCGGGTTTGTGGACGCTCCGCAGTTTACAGCAAAACTTCATCCTCAAGTTCCGTGCGAGCAAAGCGCTCCCGAGGGCCGGTGGGGCGATCAGTGGGGTGATGTGGGCGAGGGGACCTTGGGGACACGGCGCTGTGCGGTGGCTTCGGCTGCACACCTGGACAAAGAGCCCGTTTGTCCGGGACGCGTGGGAGCGCCGGGACGTGGCCGGGGCTCGGTGCCTGCCGAAAGCGGGGAGCCCGGCCCCGCCGAACCTCCTCCCCCTTGTCTCTTTATCGGCTCTTTATGGCTCGGCTGTGTTTACTCAGCGGTGCAGCCTGGGCTGTAATTGCTCGAATAAAATATTAATTGCGAGGGCCCGCGCGTGCCTGCGGCTGTGGGAGTAGCGGAGCTGTCAGCGGCAGGTCCCGCTCCGCTGCGGAGCCCGCGTGTGGCTGCGAAAAGCCCCATCTTCCCCCGTGCTTAGGTCTTGATTTATTAATTATCTGGAGTCGCAGGAAGGAAGAGATGGATATAAATACGCCGGGTTTCGAAAGGAAGCGGGCGCTCGCATCAAAGGGTCTCGTGCTGGAGGTAGCCCGAAAACTTGATTTTATTCTGGTTTTTTACTACAACGCTGGAGGTGCAGGAAGTTTTGCTGAAGTTGAGCGTTCAGAGGCTGGGGAAAAAGCAAACCAGCTTTCTAGAGGTGATAAAAAAATCCACCCGTGAGCGAAGCAGCGATGCTGGGTGTCGGGAGATGCGGGAGCAGCTCCAGGGCCGAAGCGTGTGTGGAAAGCCAGGCATGTGCGCGGGGCCGGAGCCCAGCGAGGACCTAAATTAGCTCCTGACGTAATCCATTCCCCCCCCCCACTCCAAATGTTTGCCCGGATCCTCTCCACTTGTTAAATTAGGGATTGTATGAGAGGGAAGGAATGCGGCGGCCGCAGCAGCGTGGGGAGAGGGGATGGAGCTCCCCGGGGGGCTCAGCCGCAGTGCCTCCCTCCCCGGGATGGTCGGATCCGTGGATATCTCCGGCTGTTGCCTTCCCTTTCCCCTTGGCTTTTGTCGCCCAGCCAAGCTATACGTATTTAGTTCTTTTTAATCTTCCTGCGTGTCAGCTCTTCCAGCCCTCTCATTATTTTTATGGCTCTTCTTTGAGCTCCTGCCAGTTGAGCGGGGTCGGGTTTAGCGGAGCGGGGTGGGACGGGGCTCGTTCCTCATCCTCCTGTGCTCCTCAATGCCTCCCTTCATCCAGCCTCTGCGCTGCCTCGTCTCCACATAAATTCATTTTGCAATTTTTCCACACTGAAACCCTTTCCCTGCATTTTTAACCTTTTCCTCCCTGTCATTCCTCTGTTTAATTCCTTATTTCAACAACTTTCAGTGTTAAAAAAATCATTCTTCTCCTGCCAAGCAGATTTTCTGCTGTGAGTTTTAAGAAAATTTCCTAAAAATAAAGTTTTCTTGCAGTTCTGGGTTTCCCTGTGGGATCCCCCATGGACTGTTCCGCTTGCACGCTGCGGGGGGAGGAAGGAAGGCGGGTCAGTGCCTCGGGCTGGGGTTTGCCTGCTCCATCCTTTGGGACAAATCCTGCAGGCTTTGGAAAGGAGATTTCTGTGGCCTGCCTGGAGTTCCGGTGAAGTTTAGGACATCAGTGGGAATTTGCAGCAGATCAGCCACACTCTGATTGTAGGGTGCTGGTAGGAGCTCTTCACCGTCAGTGAACAGGGAGGAAAAATGCCTTCCCTGCTCCCAGCAGCAAGGAGAGCTTGGAAGAGGGAAAAATCCTGATTTACATCAGCATTTATTGATGCTTGTAGGAGAAAGAGTGCAGTAAATATCCTGTTGGGATGAAGCAGGAATCCAGCAGTCTCCCCTCCTTAAGTGCAGGGCTGCAGGTATCCATAAATCCCACGGACTCGGTCCCTGCCTGCGCAGAGCGGCGGCGGTCGGACTCTTTGGGAATAGGCAATTAAAACCCGTGGCTAATGCAGGCAGGGATTGGAGGAAGCCCAAGCAGCAGATAGGGATTCTGGTAACTCAAGTGAATTGCAATGACCTGTTGGCTCCCCTGTTATTCATCACCCGCTGGATTAAGCCACTCCGTTAATTGAGCCGTGCCAAGTTCTTGGCAAAGTCATCCCTGAAAAATAAGCAAAAAAGTGCTGAGGTTTTAAGAGCAGCAGCATTTAGTTGCTCCGTGAGGGTTGAGGTCTGTACTTGAAACTCCTGGTGCTCGCTCAGGGTTTTTTAGGAATTTTGCCACTATTGACTTACAAACAAAAAAAAAAAAATAAATAAAGCGAGGCTTAAAATCCCTGGGAGCAGAGGAAGGAAGGAAGTGAACGCAGGTTATTGTTGTTGTCAACTTGAGGCTGTTTTAAACACATGGAATTAAAAAAATCCTGCTTTTTTTGAAACGTGCTTGGGAGGAGCTCTGCAGGGTTTATGGAATTCTGTGGGATATATGGGGGATGCTCTGTCTGGTCGTGGGAATAAAGGAATAGCTGACAGAAACAGGGCAGGGGGGACAAATGGTGTCTGGCGGAGGCGCAGCTTAAGACAGATGACCTAAATGTGCACTGAGCAGATTCAGAAAGTCTGTGGATAGAAGTTTTGTGATGGAAATGTGGATTTCTCTCTGGGATTCTTCTACAGGCAGGATATGGGTGGCAGTCAGCTCCTGCTCCCGGGGTTTGCTGGGAGCACTGAGCACCTTTTTGGGCTTGTGCCTGAGGAAAATAGACAAGGGAAAAAAAACCAGCAAGATTTGGAATTATAGATGTCCTTCTGGACCAAAAGGGGTTAAGGATGGGTAGTGTGGTGGCATCCCTATTTTAGTGACCTGGGATGGGCAGGAGAGCTGACATGGGTAAATGTCAGAGCAAACCCTCTGCCCTCAGACAGGCTGACAATGGCAGGCAGTGATGACATCTCCTGAAGCCTTGGGTTTTTTGTGAATCGCAGCAGGGATGAGGGTTTGTGCAACTGGTTTAACCTCCATTGTTCCCTTTGGCAGCCTCTCCACCATCTCCTTTCTGTCACCTGGGAGAGGGTGGGATGTCACCTGAGGACTGGCACAGGAGTCGTCACATGCAGTTTTGGCTGTAGCTCTTTTTTAAAGTGGTTTCAGCCTGCAAATGTGTCTGGGATTCGTGTCTGGGATACACCCCAGAGGCTCTTTTCACCATCAAACAGACTTTGCTGTGTTATCTTCCAAGGATTTCAGCTCCACTCCTTGCAAGATCAATTCTAAATATTAGTGTTGTTCTGCCTGTGAAGTCTCCTTTCCTTAATGGACCCCTGAAAGGTTTATGAATAAAACACCAACAAAGTGCAGCGTCACTGATTTGCCTAGGTTTGTGTTTGAGGTTTTGCAGTGCTTATAAACACTCCAGGCCCTCGTGAAACTCGCTAGGGAAATTCTTTGCCTTGCGACTGGAATGAACTCTTGGAAACAGCTTGAGGCTATGGGAGAGAAATGCCTTGTCCCAGCTCATTCCTGTTGTAAACACAAGGCAGGAGGAGGCTGCAGGGCTTGTCTTGTAGGTGGCTTGTTCCTTGTGCTTTGGACCTTGCTGAAATGCTGCATCCAGGTCGGGGGACTCCAGCACAGGAAGGACGTGGAGCTGCTGGAACAAGTCCAGAGGAGGCCAAGGAGATGCTCCAAGGGCTGGAGCCCCTCTGCTCTGGAGCCAGGCTGGGAGAGCTGGGGGTGTTCACCTGGAGAAGGCTCCAGGGAGAGCTCAGAGCCCCTTGCAGGGCCTAACGGGGCTCCAGGAGAGCTGGAGAGGGACTAGGGACAAGGGATGGAGCGACAGGACACAGGGAATGGCTTCCCACTGCCAGAGGGCAGGGATGGATGGGATATTGGGAAGGAATTGCTGGCTGGGAGAGTGGGGAGGCCCTGGCCCAGGTTGCCCAGAGAAGCTGTGGCTGCCCCTGGATCCCTGGAAGTGTCCAAGGCCAGGTTGGACAGGGCTTGGAGCAGCCTGGGCTAGTGGAAGGTGTCCCTGCCCATGGCAGGGGGTGGAACTGGATGGACTTTAAGATCCTTTCCAACCCAAACCATTCTGGGATTCTCTGATTGTAGCCACACTTCCCAGAATCAGGTGTCTGAGCATCAGTACTTGGTGCCAGGCGTGAGCTCGGGGAGTTCCTCCAATCTGTGCCCACAGTGTCACCTGGGCACCTTCACTTGGGACATCCACAGCTGCTCATCTGACCATCAGTTGTCAGCTGAGACGAGAAGGATTTTTTCCTTCAAAACGAGCACTGGTCACTCCTCAGTGCTGCTTTTCGAGTGCATGACGTCCATGAGACGACTCCAAGTGCCACTCAGTCCTCTGGGAGCTGTTTGTGTTCCCTGTAGGGGGCTGGGTGCTGGGAGCTTGTCCCGAATAATGTCACAAGTGGGGGTGGGGTTTGCTGCTGGGGGCAGCCCAGGCTGCTGTGGTTTGGGCAGGCACTGACCCCGCTCCGGATTTCCCTGGGAAATTTCTTCCCAAGCTTTTAAACAGCGAAACTTGTGCAGCTGGCAGGTGGTGGGGTGGTGAGCACAGGGGGGGATCTGGCACCTGCTGAGCACCAAAGTGCTCCTTGCTCCAGATTCAGGCAGGATTTTGGGCTGTTCTGAGTTGGAATTGATACCCTGGATGCTCCATGTCGAGCTGCTCCCACTTCAGCAGCATCCTCAAGCTGCTCCCGTTCCCTGCATTTCCGTATTGCCACTTGATTAATCCCTTTGCCTGTGGCCTGTGCTGATCCTCACCCTCCAGACAGCACATTTTTGGTGACATTTAAGTGACAACGTGCCAGTGCTGTTAACACACACCCCAGCCATGCACATTGACCTGTGAGGGGCCGGCTCATTCCTTTACATCCAGCTTTGGGCTCCAGGAAGCTCCTACGTGGGCTCAGATTGATCGTGGCTCAAATAAAGTTCTCTTTGTGAGCCTGAGTGGAATATTCAGCTGAGCTGCCAATAACCAGAGGAATTCGGGCTGGGGGGAGGTAAAAGCCACATAGAGGCAGCTCCGAGCTGCAGTCACGGCAATTAATATTTGTACTCAGAGTGGTGACGATTCTTTGGGAGCCAAAATAATTAAGTTTTTTTTTGTTTTTTGGGTTGTTTGTTTTTGTTTTTGTTTTTTTTTTTTAATTCTGTCACTGTGAGACACCTGATTTGGCTGGAAAGAGCCCGGCTGAGCTCGCAGGTCTCAGTGGGAGGGGAGGGAGCGCGGGATGGGAGGTGGTGCCGGTGTTCCCGCAGATCCCAGAGCCTGGGTTTGTCACACCACAGACAGGAAATTGTTGGGTTTGCTACTCCCACCCAGCCCAGATCAGTAGTTTCCTCTTCCAGCTCCCTCAGGTTTCGATTTGACATAAGGCACGTGGGGAAGCCAGTGTGGGGAGCTGAAAATTCATAGAAATCATCACATTCACACAATTCCCCCTTTTTTTTAAATCCTTTTTTTTTTTTTTTCCTTTCCTTTATTCTTCCCTTTTCCTCTTCATCAGGGCTTGTATTTCACCCAAGCATCTGGCTGAATCTGTCTCAACCATACAAAAACTCAAAGAAATTGTACTCAGAATAGAATCCCTGGAAATGTTCAAGGCCAGGTTGGACTTGGAGCACTCTGGTCCAGTGGAAGGTGTCCCTGGGAATGGAATTAAATGGTTTTTAAGGTCCCTTCCAACCCCAGCCATTCTGTGACTCAGCAAACCAGGCACCTGGATTTTAACCCTTGGTCTTTGATGGGATTAAAAAAAAAAAAAAAAGGATTGGGGATAACTGCCTGAACTTGTGGATGTGGGGAATGTTTACTGAGTTGGGAAAGACGAGGGATTATTTGCACTGCAAACTTCAGTCATTTCAACATCACCGGGGACACCGACGCCGCCAGCTCGTGGTTTGGGTGTCGGGGGATTTTTTTTTAGTGGTGATTTTTCTGAGAGACAAGGGGAAGGAAGGAGATGTACAGCCCTTGTGGAGCTCACTGACCTCAGCCCAACATCCAGCCCTGGGTGTGCTTGGGGAGAAAAGTCTCGTGGTTTGAAAACATTTTGGAGAAGCTGCATTTCTTCGTTCTCATTCTGAAATGTGAATTAACTGATTGCTTAGAAAGGGGCAGAGAAACAAAACTGAGCAAAACTCAGCTGGTGGGATTCAGTTCTGAATGTTCCAGTGGCTTTCAGGGTTTTATGGTGTGTAATTTGGGAAAACGCTGAGACCCCCAAATTCCTGCTGGATGGAGTTTGAGCAGAGTTGCTGTAATTTAGTTTTCTTGCTCAGATTTGCTTTTGACACATTGCTCATATCCAGGCTGGAGCTTCTACCAGGTAGAACTGATGGGACAGGCCATGAGAAGTGCCCAGAAAACCAGAGGAAAGCTTTTTTTTGCTTTTTTTTTTTTTTCCTGGAGACCTGATCTTGATTTTTCTTTCATTCACCCATTTTCCAGCAAGGCTGCAACACCTCTGGATGCAGCTCCCACTCTGTGGCCATTGAGATGTGAACCTCTGCTGGGAGCTGTGTGTGTGGCACGTCCCTGTGCCAGCATTGATCCCACTCTTCCAGACCAGGTGGGATCTTGGGAGACCTCCACTTTTGAGTAAAATATGACTGAATTTGGCCAACGGGCTGAGATCAGCTCTGGGAGGGGATGCACACAGAAAAACAGCCACACCAGAAGTTGCAGAAGCCTTCCCCTTTACAACCTCAGCTGATTTTTAGCTTGCAGAACATCCTGACAGCACCCAAAAAATCCATCTTGCCAATGGATTTTAAATCTCTTCCCAGCCCATTAGACCTGCTTGGCTGGTGGTTGTTTTCTTTATTTTCCCTCGCTCCCTGCAGGCACATGTACTTTGGGAAGGGTTAATTGCTGAAACTCCAATTCAATTAGAAAGTCTGGGCTTTATGAAATTGCCTGGAAGAAGCTCTGTCCCTGTCTTGCTCAGCTTCCCTGCCTGGCTGATGCTCCACAGAGTTTTGCTCAGCATCGCGTCGTGCTCCAGAGCTTCTGCAGCAGGAATTGTCCCCATCCCTCGTGTCCTGCCCCAGGGCTTTAGTGCCGGGACTTGGGCCTGTGATGGGTGAGGCAGATCCAAGCTCAAGGCTGGAGGTTTTAAAGTCCTTTAAAAGTGTTTTGTGTTCCTTAATGAGCTTGGGGCAACAGGCAGAACCACAAAGAAATCATGGAATCGTGGAATGGTTTGGGTTGGAAGGGACATTAAAGCTCATCTCATTCCAGCCCTGCCATGGGCAGGGACACCTTCCACTGTCCCAGGCTGCTCCAAGCCCTGTCCAGCCTGGCCTGGGACACTTCCAGGGATCCAGGGGCAGCCACAGCTTCTCTGGGCACCCTGTGGCAGTGCCCTGTTCTTCAGACCATGATCCCACCTGGATCTGCAAGAGAAGGACCAACACTTACAATTATGGGGTGGGGTGAGGCTGCCTGGGGTATCCTGAGGGCTCCAAACGTCACTTTCCAGGGATGTAAGCTTGAACCAGGGATTAACCATCGTTAAGGCTCTTGGGGAATTGCCTGGTGAGAGGTTGGGAATTCGAGGTTGGGAATTCGAGGTTGGGAATTCAGGTTGCCCCTCATCCTCCTTTCCCTGCCTGATGCATCATCCCTCCCCACACACATCCCCTGGCTCCCTTACTGGGTGTGATGTCTTTTTGGCAGGAGCAGCTCCTCAGGCTTGCACATTCCTTTGGGATGAGTCAGGACTGCAGGCTGCTGTCACCCTGGGACACTTGTCCTTTTTGGAGAGGGAAGGGAGCGTGATCCAGGACCGGAGGGTGAAGGAGGCTGGGCTGCTCTTCAGGACAGCTCCCTGGAGAAATGCTTTTCCTTCCTTCCTTCCTCTGCTGTTGCATTTCTGCCCGATGCTTCCTATTTTGTGCTGGATGAATCATGGAAACCACATTCCTTAATTGAGTTTTCTGCCATTTCTCATGATTCCATGGAGGCAGGAGCAGCCAGTGAAAGCCTCCTCTGGAGGGCTGCTTGATGAATGGCGGGGGGAACAGTTGGCAAAATCGGGTTGCAAAGATCCTGTTTCAAAAAAATCCAATTAAAAAAAGAACAATCCACCCTTGCTTTCCTTCATTCCCTGCCATAGAAAAATGAGTAATCCATATTTCTCTGGGTTGCTGGTGCAGGGATTTAAAAGAATTCTGCACAGCACTGGCAAAGACCTTCCTGAGCCCATCAGTGCTGGGGGTTTTGGGGAGCTGAGGTGACCTCAGCTTTCAGCTCTTCTGGAGAGTTTCCTGATATTCCAGCTGGGTTCGGCATCACTGGAAAACTTCTCTCGCTGCTCAGGGGTTTAGACAGGATTGGGTATGGCTGAGCAAGCATTTAAATGGAACATAAAGCTACCAAATATCCGAAAAGCTTAAAATTACAGGGAAGATTTTGCAGGAAACCGTGATGCCACATCCATGGAAGTGTTCAAGGCCAGGCTGGATGGGGCTTGGAGCAACCTGGGATAGTGGGAGGTGTCCCTGCCCATGGCAGGGGGCGTGGAGCAAGATACAATCCAAGTTAATAAACTTTCAAGTAAGCTAATTGAGCAATCCTATTAACACTGGAAAGAGCTTCCTTCCTCGAGTTTACTTTAGAAAAACAGTGGCTTTCAGGCTTGTTAGGATTTGCTCTTCTCCCTGTATCCCGTGGGCTGAGCATCTTGAGCCCTGCACTGCCAAGGGCAGAGTTTTGGGATATTTGGGGTTGATGTATCAGCTCTTCAGGACTCCAGTTACCACCCCTGCCTCGTCAAGACAAGGACTTTCCATTGCAAAGCTCACGTAGAATCCCAATAAAAGGCAATAAAAGAATCCCACTTCATTTTCCAGCAGCGCCTTAGCGCGTTCCCTCGTTAGCAGCAGACGCTCCGTAATTTCCCTGAGCAAGGACAGACACATGGAACATCCACATGCAGCATTGCATCCCAATGTGCTCGGTCTCCTCCACTGGGCTTTTTTTCCCCCTCCCTCCTCCTTTTTCCCTTGCTCTTGAATCACTCTGTGCCACTACACGGGGGCTTTGACGTCAGGACTTTGACATGAGCGTGTGCCCTGGCACGCCGAGATAAGAGGGAGGTCTCCTGAACTGGGTCGTGCTCATGGAATCACAGAGTTGGGAACAAGGCTCCTTTTGTCCGTGTTTGTTTGGTGGTTGGTTTTTATTTTTATTAAGTCAAACTATTTTTCAAGGAATATTTTGCAAGAAATAGTCTCCGACTGAAATGAGAGCACAGGTCCACCCTGGTTTTGGGCACCTCCGTGGATGGGTGTGGATTTTCTCCTGACTATTTCTTTTCTTGAAAATAAAGTAGGATGAAATTTTTGCAGGGGCAGATAGTGATAGGACAAGGGGAAATGGTTTTGAAGTACAAGAGGGGAGATTTTTAGTCCCAGCTCATTCCTGTTGTAAACACAAGGCAGGAGGAGGCTGTGGGTGGCTTGTTCTTTGTGCTTTGGACTTTGCTGGAATGCTGCATCCAGATCTGGGATCCTCATAGGAAGGACATGGAACTGCTGGAGCAAATCCAGAGGAGGTCATGGAGATGTTCCAGGGGCTGGAGCCCCTCTGCTCTGGAGCCAGGCTGGGAGAGCTGGGGGTGTTCACCTGGAGAGGAGAAGGATCCAGGGAGAGCTCAGAGCCCCTGCCAGGGCCTAAAGGGGCTCCAGGAGAGCTGGAGAGGGACTGGGGACAAGGGATGGAGGGACAGGACACAGGGAATGGCTTCCCACTGCCAGAGGGCAGGGATGGATGGGATATTGAGAAGGAATTCCTGGCTGGGAGGGTGGGGAGGCCCTGGCACAGGGTGCCCGGAGAAGCTGTGGCTGCCCCTGGATCTCTGGAAGTGTCCAAGGCCAGGCTGGATGGTGCTTGGAGCAGCCTGGGCTGGTGGGAGGTGTCCCTGAGCGTGGCAGAGCGTGGCACTGGATGAGCTTTAATGTCCCTTCCAACCCAAACCATTCCATGATTCCATGAATGCAGTGGTGAGAGCTGCCCGTGGTGGCAGATCCAGGAGGATTTCAGGTACCACCCTGTGTTTATCCATGGATAAAAGCCCTTCCATGGGTGGTGGCTGCTGCACAGGGTATTTTGCACAGCATGTGTCAAATACATGTGGGAGATGTGATTAAAACCCCTCTCAAGTCCCATTAGCTCCGGGAGCATCAGCTTGTCCTGCCTGCAGCTTTGTTACTTCAGTGATGATAATTTTATGGGCTGTTTATCTCCCCATTTCAAAGCATAATTTTTCAAGTGTTGTGACCAGAGGCTGGAGGGATTTTTGTTCCATTTTGAACTTTGCTCTGCAGTTAAATCCCCTTTGGAGGATGGAGGGGACTCCACTCCACTCCAGTGCTCTCCACAAGAGTCATCTTTTCCCTAAATTACAGATTTTGCCCCAAGGCAGTGACTGTGTCACCCAGAAAACACATCAGCATTTCTGGTGAACTCGTGATAAATGCAAATAGCTCTGTTTTTAAATTTATTTTTTGCTCCATAATTATCCTGGAAGGAGTGGCTTTGGCATGTTGGAAGGAATCTGGGTTTCCAGAGGTCAATGGGAGCAGTGAGGAGGTTGGAGGGAGGGAGCAATGGGTTCAGCTTCACAGATATAGGAGTGTTACACTTATAATATTTATTTATTTATTTATCTATAAATTATTATAAATGGTTTATACATGATTATTATTTATTTTTATTTATTTATATATTTACTTATTTATATAAGATAAATATATAACCAATATGAATAAATATAAATAAATATACATCTTTTAAGAAAAATCTTCAGCATCTTTGGGACCTTCAGCAACTCTTTTGGTTATTGGGGTGTCCTGTGCAGGGCCAGAAGTTGGACTTGATGATCCTTGTGGGTCCCTGCCAATTCAGGATATTTCTTTCCCTTTCCCTTTCCCTTTCCCTTTCCCTTTCCCTTTCCCTTTTCCCCCCTTCCCTCTTTATCCTTGCCCTGCCCCTGCACTGCTGTCCTGTTCCATGCACCAAATTAGCCATTTTTTTAGTATTTCTGAACATTTCAGGAATATTTGCCCAATTCCCTGATTTTGTTCGTGCTGTGAGGCTGTGCCTTCCTCCCTCATGGACACGTGGAAAATGAAAACCCACCAGAGCAACCACACGAGGTTCTGTGCAATGCATTTTGATAGTTGGTTGTTGGGGTTTTTTTCTCTTTTTTTCACTTTTAGCCTTAAATTCCTCTCCTTCCCAAGTTTTTTAATGTTTTTTTCTTGTTTTCCGTGCTCCAGCTTCCCAAGAGGGGTGTGGATGCAGCCAACACCCAGCCCAGGGCTTGGAGAGCCCCTGGGAGCTGTGAGGGCTGGATTAAGGTGTTATCAGCACGAATTTGTGTTTAAAGGCACTTTAATCAGCTGCCTGCACTCAGTGCTTTTTGTCCACATCTCCGTTTTTTCAGTTCAATGTGAAATACATATTAATTTTAAAATCCAAAAATCACCAAAAAAAAAAAAGTAAAAAAGTGACGACTTTTATTTTAATTTTCTAATAAAAACTCCCGAGGAGTTTCAGCCCATCTGCACCAAACTCAGTGAAAAGGCGGAAATTTCAGGGTTGGTTTTGTTTATTCTAGGTAGAATATTACGCACAAAAATGATTTTTTGCAAGAGGAAATGTTTGGCTTGTGAGTTGGTTTCAGTCCCTGCACTATATCTTGGATATGGAGATATATATATATATAGATATAGATATAGATATATATATATATATATG
>VZTF01009180.1:483809-506561 GCA_013397755.1 Cnemophilus loriae | reverse complement strand
GGGATGGGATGGGATGGGATGGGATGGGATGGGATGCTCCCTGCTCTCATCATCCCACTGGGAGATAATTCCACCCAGAAAACTGCCCATCCAATATCCAGCTGCAATTTCATGGGGCTGCACTCAGCACTTTATTGGTGTGAGTGGGAATATCCTCATTGGAAAGTGGGATTTGGGGAGGTAGGCGATGCTAACCCATCATCCAGCATAACAAATGGAAAAATCCTCTTTTCCTGCATGAATAGGAAGGAATTCTTGGCTGTGAGGGTGGTGAGACATCCCTGGAAGTGTCCAAGGCCAGGTTGGATGGAGCTTGGAGCAACCTGGCCTAGTGGAAGGTGTCCCTGCCCATGGCAGTGGGTGGAACTGGATGAGCTTTTAAGGTCCCTTCCAGCCCAAACCATTCCATGATTCTGGGATGGCTTCACTTGATTCCAGCCCCGTGGATGCCTTGCAGCTGCTCGTGCCCTTAAGCTGCTTCCTTCCAGCATTCTGCCTGTATTTTTTTCCATGTATCCCAGGAGCTCCAAGGGACTCCAGGCAGGCTCTGCTGCTGCTCTCTGGGCACGTGGGACAGGAAAAGCAAACAGCAAGATGCAAGTGTGAGAGTTTTTTCCCAGGCCTCAGCATTTCCTGCCCCAGCAATGCTCCTTCTCCTGGGGACGTGACTTACGTTGGAGCTGCAGGGTGAGGGGAGATGCTGTGACAGCAGAAAAGCTCCCATCCTTCTCCTCTTCTCCTGGCTGTGAAGATTTGGGACCTCTGCTGCCCTCCAGCCTGAGAAGAGGAGCAGGGAAAATTCTGGTTGATGTTCATGGGAGCACAGAGAGGACGACTCAGCGCCAGAGCTGGGAGGAGGCAGCTCTGAGAGGAAATACTCCAAAATTCATGACCAGTCCCTCCCTACCCACCCTGAGGCTGTGTAAGACAGAGAAATTCCCTTCAGGCTCTTTTATTTCCCCAGAGTCTGGTGGAGCCTCACACCCAGCTCCTGCCTCGTAAGCCGTGTGAATTAGTCACCTGTTTTGGAAAAGCGAGTCTGGGGAGCATCCTGTGCCCAGCTGTGGCAGTTTCCATGCCCACATCCCATCCTGCTCGGGTCCCCAGCTCCCCTTCTCGCACAGGGTGAGGGTGGTCTGATCCTGAGGAGCTTGTGGAGCCAGGCAAGGAGCGATGGGATGAGTCCCGTGAGGGTGATGAGCTTCTGCCCATCGTCCCCAAAATAAGGAGGTTCCCGAGACTCAGTGGGTGATGGGAAGGTGACAGCCAGCCTTCCCTGCCTCGGCCTCCAGCCACCTAATGCAACCCGAGCCGAGGTGGCAGTGGCATTTGGTGACAGTGGCATTTGGGAGTGGCAGGATGCCAGCCCAGCCCAGCCCAGCCCAGCCCAGCCCAGGGAAGGCGACACCGTCCCCCCGATGCCGAATGTGACCCTACCTTTTTTTTCCCTTTCCAAACACTCCCCGCTCCAGGACAGAACGTCCTCTGACTCCTGAAGTATTTGCAATATTTCCACGCGCTCCGTTGCCAAAAAGACTTCTATAAAAAGCCACTGTTTGTTGTCTTTTGGGGGTTTTTTTTTTGTTTGTTTTTTGTTTTTTTGCAAAACCGAAACCCTTTGGTGGACGATGTGCAGCGTTCCCAGGGCTCTGTGACAGGCACGTGGAGCTGCATCCCTGGCCCAGTTGCTTTCCAGGAGGCAAAGCTGCCTGGAGTTTGTGGAATCACAGAATATCCTGATTGGAAGGGACCCACAAGGATCATCAAGTCCAACCCCTGGCCACTGCAAACCTCCTAAACTTTCTTTCCTGCCTTCACACCCTGGTAAATAAAGGAGTGTTTTTCCTAAAATCATGGAGCTGAAATCATGGAGTCCTGGTAGATGCACATGAGCATCTCAGGGGGCAATTTGGGGAGCAACACCAGCATTCAGGAGGAATTTCTTCATGGAAAGGGTGGTCTGGCATGGGAAGGGGCTGCCCAGGGAGGTTTGGAGTCCCCATCCCTGGAGGTGTCCAAGGAAGGCCTGGACGTGGCACTCGGTGCTCTGGACTGGGTGACAAGGTGGGGATGGGTCACAGCTTGGACTTGATGATCCTGGATGTCTTTTCCAAGCTAAATGACCCTGGGAGCTTGGGATCCAGGCTGTGGATGGTCAGGAGCATCAGGAGGATGCTCGGGGATGACGTTCACGGGGAGACGGAGGCAGCAAAACGCCGAGGACGGGTTTGCTGCCTTTCCCTGCCACGAGCAGAGAGGTTTGGCAGTGGCACAGCTGTTTCTAAATATGTCCAGGGAATGGGTGTGGAAGGAAATCTTCCCATTTCGAGAGCCGGCCAAATTGCAACGTCCTCAGCTTTTTCAACTGCAGGGCCCAAGTGTTCCGCTGCCAACTGCGGCGTTTTCCCCTTTTATTGCCTGCCCGTGCTCAGCTATCGTGCAGGATCCAGACCAAACCCAGGAACTGGGGTCAGGGAAATAACCAGATTTAATTACAAAGTGTCTGAGACGGGAAGAAAAAATCCTCTCCACTCTCCCCCCACCTCATCCCCACCCCAGTCGTGTTCTGCGTGGAGGAGCATCGGGTTTTATGTCACCGTGTGAGTCAGTGAATTTTTTCATCCTTACTCTGCTGTTGACAGAGACCCTTTAAATAGATTTCCATCCTGAAGACATTAGGACATGCTGGCAAAGCCAGTGCTGCTGCTTTCCCTGGAATTAGTTGGATTGCTCTTTATGGGCCGATGCAGAAGGGAGGGTGTAAGTGGATTGTTTTTCTCTTGTTTGCGGGATTAAATTAATGGAGTTTAATTGGACTCGAGCTGCAGTTCAGCCACTTCAGGGGCAAGGCTTGTAGTGCTGCCCGTGTTCCGAGAGGCATCCGGATAACGGGAGCCTGGGGATTTCGTCCCACTTACAGAAAAAAACACGCAAACATTCAAGTGGTTGTTGACTCTGCCTCTCCAATGGCCCTTTTTTATTGGCCTTGCAGTAATGCTTGGCTCCACCACCACTGCCTGAATCCTCCTCCTCCTTTTCCTTCTCCTCCTGGGTCTTTCCTGGCTGATGGTGCCAAATTTCGGCTCTGGGAACCACTGGCACGAACATTCACACCCCTCCAAACCCCACTGGCCCCATTTTTGGGTGGTTTTGCACATCATTGCTCCCTCGGCAAATCCATAAGTCAACGGGCACTTGGATTTTCCACCGAGAATTTGAGAAGGCTCCAGCCTCTGCCAGGGTGAGCCCCAGGTGATTCCATACCCATAGCACTCCTTGGGCATCTCCAGAGGCTTTGTGGGATGTCCTGAGAGAGCTGCAGGGCCCCAGGCAGTGAGTGGAGAGTTTGGCTTTTGCCCAGATAAATATTTAAGTTCCTGGGCATCTGAAGAACCCATAATAAAATGTTCTGAATGTACAAACCCAGTAAACTGTGCTGGGGGGTGGGGACCTGCTCCATCAGATACTGCCCAGAGTCCAGCACAACCACAGCCTTATCTCCAGGCACTTCTCAAGTTATGTAAGTCCTTTTTTAGTTTCTTTTTAGTTGTTTTTTTTTCCCTCTGGTCTGTTTTGCAGAACTTTATCTCGAGAGAATTTATGCTGAAGATAAGTCGTGTACTTAATTCTGTAAACTTACGTTGTGAAAAACCATCCACAGAATTCACTCATTCCAAGAAAAAAAAAAATTATTTTTGGTTTTAAGTCTGAAATGGAAGCAAAATGGGGTTTGAGGTCTCATTTTTCTAAGACTCGTCAGAGTGATGCACAAAGGCTGTAATTTTTATGAGTCATGGGATGGAGGGAGCAGCGATGGAGTGCAGAGAGATCCCACTTCCCAGAGATATTCCACTTCAGGCCACGTTTCCCGGAGGAGGGTGGCTGGATCAGCCTTAAAGAGAGGATTTCCCCTCAATGCTGTCTGTGCTACAAGTAAACTGATGGAGTTTTTATGTTCAAGAACTAAGGAGGTGAACCAGCCCTCTGGCCTTTAGGAGAGCCAGAAACAGGATGGAAAACTGGATGTTGGAAGCTTCTTTGGAACATTTTCTTTCTACGTCAAAATTTTCTTTATATCTCACGTTATTATCTGTACTTATGAGAGCTGAATACTGCAAGTAGTGTGATTTTTCATCATTTCGGTTTTTGGGGAAGTTGGTCCATACTCAGCCCTTCCAGTCAATGATGTCGTGTTGTATGTGTGGGTGATGCAAGAAAACCATAAATCTGCTTTCGTGTGGGACTGGGAGCCCCTGGATGCCTGGAAGTGTCCAAGGCCAGGTTGGACGGGGCTTGGAGCAACCTGGGCTAGTGGAAGGTGTCCCTGCCCATGGCAGGGGGTGGAACTGGATGGTCTTTAAGGTCCCTTCCAACCCAAACCCTCCTGGGATCCCCATCACAACACACCTTGGTGGATAAAGATGCAGCATCTGCAAGATTTACTTGGTGGATTTAGTGCAAAAGAGCATAAATTGGGAATTTTACACCTTGTAAGGAAGACTGATTTTTTTTTTTTTTTTTAAGTCAGTTTGCAGGGTGCAGCTGGTGCTTTGTGAAGGAAGAGGGTTTCATCCCAGCTCTGGAGTTTTTGTCTCGGGGTGGGAGATAAATGGGCACAGCTGGGCTGGGTGAGCTGTGCGGGGGCTGGGTGAGAAGTGAGGGATTACACAGGGAAAAAAGGCCGAGGACTTCCCTTCATCCAGAGGCAGCAGGCACAGGCAGGGTTGTGCAGGCACATGGAAGTGAAGATGCTGCAGGCTGTAAAATGGCTTCATCCAAGAGTTGGAAAAATTTCTCTTGGACATTCAAAGCTGCCTTTCTGATCATATTTTGAGCTCCGAAACTTTTCCTTCCAGGCTCAGGCCGTTCTATCTCCTTTCCATAGAATCCTAGAATGGTTTGGGTTGGAAGGGACCTTAAAGCCCATCCCATTCCACCCTCTGCCATGGGCAGGGACACCTTCCACAATCCCAGGCTGCTCCAAGCCCCATCCAACCTGGCCTTGGACACTTCCAGGGATCCAGGGGCAGCCACAGCTTCTCTGGGCACCCTGTGCCAGGGCCTCCCCATCCTCCCAGCCAGGAATTCCTTCCCAAGACCCCATCTAACCCTTCAGTTGGAAGCCATTCCCTCAGCTGCCTTGGGTGGGTTTGTAAAGCCCTGGAGTCTGTGGCGCATCCGTCGGAATGCGCTCGGGGAGGAATTTGCCGCTCATCCGTAGGATCCGTGCCGGGATGCTCCGGCATCCCGAGGACGTGCTGCCTGCTCCGTGCCCTGCAGCCATGTGCTGCTTGGGAGCAGCTGCCCAAAACTTGCCCTGGATCCTTTTGTATCCCGCCGGGAGCATCAGGAACAACTGAGGGGCTATAAAAAGTCTCTTTGATATCAGATGGTCAAACCCTGGGATGGTTCCAGGATTGCTTCCAAAATCCGAGCCTGGCCCGGAGCCTCCTCCAGGCCTCCCTGAGTGCTTCCAGCTGAGAGGCTCCACCAGTTGCTGATGCACCATAAATAAACCTCAGAGGCTCAACCTTGCTCCAAAATACCAGGGGAACTCCTCGATTTAGGCTGTGCTGCCTCTCGTCCCCTGCGCGTGACCCCGGTTGTCCCAGCAGATTCCTGCTCCATGAGGTAAGCTGGCTGGGATGACCGGGAATGCGTGGAGCTGGCTGCATTCAGGCTCGAGGTACTTATTGCTAGAAATGGTCAAAAAGTTGGGCAGGGAAACTGAAAGGGTGGGCGGTGCGGGAAGGGGTGGTGTGCAGTGGGATGATGTGTGTGGAGAAATAATAAATCAGGGTTAAATTAAAGCTGAAATTAGATAAAGTTTATATATAAAAAGGAATTAAATAGATAAATATATGAATAAATATCTATAAATATAGAAGTAAGTTCAAAAAGCTTATATATAAAATTAAAGATATATAAATCTATATCTTTTATATCTTTTTATAGATGTAAAATTCATATAGGTATATAAATCTATATATTTTTAGCCTAGAAGTGTTCAAGGCCAGGTTGGACAAGGCTTGGAGCAACCTGGGATAGTGGAAGATGTCCCTGCTCATGGCAGGGGGGTGGAACAAGATGGACTTTAAAGTTCCATCCAACCCAAAAACCATTCTGGGATTCAATTGTATGACTGAAATAAATAAATAAAAATATATAAACAAAACCAAAGCTTAAAATAAATGATACTTTCTAAAAATAAATATATCAAATATATATATACAATATTTATGTATCTAAATTTTGTGTGTAAGTAAATAACTACAAGAATATAAATAAAAATAAAACTTAAAAAATACTAAAGGTAGTATTTACAAAAGTAAATAACTACAAGAATATAAATAAAAATGAAACTTAAATTAAAGCTAGATAATGGTTTGGGATGGGACACCTGCAATATAAAAGATGGTTACCTCCAGAAGTGCCCGACCTCTGGATTCAGGAATGCCAGGGATCCATCCCTGAGAACCACCCGGATGGGCCGAGCTCCCAGTGTGATATTTCCCAGCTTGTTTGCAGGAAGGAAAGGTGCTGGTGTGGGTGGGCAGTGCGGGGGTGTGTCCTGCTCAGGTCACCTGCTGGGGACCACATTCCAGTGTCAGTTATGATCCCATGCCCTGGAGGGCTCAGGGAGCTCCCACTGCTGCCAGCACTGGTGAGATCCCAGCCCTGTAACTTCTCCCGGTTGGGATAATGATGGGTTGTGTCCTTCAGCATTCCTCTGGGTGGGAAAGCACAGCCTGGCTGCAGCCAGCTCCCCCTCCTCTATCCCTGATCCCCCCTGCAGCGGGGATGGGACCAGGGGCTGCTTTCCATAGGGCATTCCAAAGGGACAGCTCCGCAGCGCAGCATTTCGGGGTGATAGGTGCAAAAAACTGAGCAAAAACAGCACAGGAGCTTCAGCATGGACAGCCAGCTGCAGAGGAGACTCCAGAACTCCTTCCAGGCTCAGGCATGTCCCATGGGCTCCACAGAATCATCAGATCACAGGATGGTTTGGGTTGGAAGGGACCTTAAATCCCATCCAGTTCCAACGCCCTGCCATGGGCAGGGACACCTCCCACTATCCCAGGTTGCTCCAAGCCCTGTCCAGCCTGGCCCTGGACACTTCCAGGGATCCAGGGGCAGCCACAGCTTCTCTGGGCACCCTGGGCCAGGGCCTCCCCACCCTCCCAGCCAGGAATTCCTTCCCAATATCCCATCCCCCCCTGCCCTCTGGCAGGGGGAAGCCATTCCCTGGGTCCTGTCCCTCCATGCCTTGTCCCCAGTCCCTCTCCAGCTCTCCTGGAGCCCCTTTAGGCCCTGGAAGGGGCTCTGAGCTCTCCCTGGAGCCTTCTCTTCTCCAGGTGAACACCCCCAACCCTCTCATGCTGTCTTTTCCCGATCCAAGCTGTATTTCAGAGCTCTCCAGGCTTTTTGCAGCCTTTCACCACTGCAGCTGGATGGCTCCATGCCCAGGTGAATCCTTTTCCAGGTCAGCTCCCACGTACTGACCGAGCACAGGGACTCCTGGTCCTGCTCCAGTCCCTCAGTGGTTTCAGTGGTACAAGGGACAGCGGGCTCTGCTTTCCCAGGAAACTCCTTCCCACTTGGAATTGAGTGCAGCACACCCAAAGTACTGCCTTGGTGGGAAATGAAAATTCCCTTTTTCATTGCTCCCCCTATTCCCATGGCTTAAACCACAAACACAATGGGATGCTCCTCGTTCTAAATGGGTTTTACATTGTTCAGGTTGGTCCCTGGCAGGAAAATGGGAGAGATTTGCTGTGAAAAGGAAATAATTTGGCTCAGAATCTCTTTAAAAAATGGATAAAGTGTAAGCTTTAAACTTTCCAGTCTGGTGTGTAAATAAATGGCTTAACTCTTGGATTGCTCCTGTGGAAGTGAGAGGATCTGGCCTGTAGCCTACATGGCTAAGTAGAGGTTTGTGTGCTTATTTCCATTTCCATTTCCATTTCTATTTCTATTTCTATTTCTATTTCCATTTCCATTTCCATTTCTATTTCCTTTTTTATTTCTATTTCTTTATATTATTTATATATTATTGCGTATTAATAGATGATATATTATTTATAATTTTATATTATTAATGTGATTTTAAATTCTTATTTGTATTTGTATTTAACATGGAAGTGTTACTAGGCTCTGTCACAGGGTCTACCTGTGCTCACATTTACATTTGAGTGGCTGTGCCTGGGAAATTCCACATTTTATCCAAATGTTATGTTACCTTTCCAGCCAAGGACAGTGCTTTTTTCCAACAGGCTTGCAGGGAAAATGTTCTCAGCTTGATTTTTAACCATTGCAGAGCAGGAAATTCATCCAAGGGAGATACTGGATGTTGCTGGATGTTGTTCCTAATGGACGAATATTCTTTTTTCCCTCTTTTTTCTCCTTTTTTCTCATCCTGCTGTTATAAAAGTGGTCCATTTTCCCCCCAGACATCAGGCATCCAGAAGAACTCTCCCTTTTGAGGAAACCCAGAGATCCATCAAAGAAAAAAAAGAAGAAGTTGGATGATCAATGTGAAGACGACACCTTCGAGCTGGAGGGGCCGCTGATCACGCCGGGGTCCGGTGAGCTGGGAAAAAAAATGGGGAAGGGGGGGAAAAACTGGCACAGCAGCGTGGGGCTGATTGAATTTCGTAAGGTCTGTGCAAGAAACAGACCCCAAATCCATGGCACGAGTCCTGGCGGGCTGCAGCACTGGGTCACACGGATGCATGTCTGGAGCTGGAGCTGTCACGCATTCCCGGGAGCAGAGCAACCCCAGGCTTCACAGAACAAACCAGAGCCCAAGTGTGGCCACCTGAACACTCAGATGGTGTTGCTGAGAGCTTTTCTTACCCTGTTAAGAGAGGAGTTAAATGCAAAATCGTTCCTAATGTCGCATTCCTGGTGTGGTTTAGGCTGTGCCACCGTTCTACTCCGTATTTACAGCCCAGCAAGGGCAGTGTTTCATGAATTGCTTTAGTGTTGCCTGACATGAAGGGTGTAGCTGTGGATTGTGATGCTAAATAAATCCTTTTATTGCTGGGGGGTGGTTGGCCAGTCTGAATTCCAGATGCAGAGCAGGACTGGGAAGAGAATTTCTGGTGGAGTAACGTCCCTGATGGAGTAACGTCCCTGATGGAGTTACCACAGGCAGCAAATCGATGCAGGTGTTTGCAAGCAGAGGGGTTTTTCAGCCTTTTTCCATGGCTGCTGGAAGTCTGATGTCTGAAGGCAAATGGCAGGAGTTTAAACCATAATTTTGGCTAAGTGGGAGCACTTTTTCCCAAATGGATTTGTGGAGAAAGCTGCGGTGGTGAGCGGGAGAGACGTGTCTGGCTGCCAAAGCTTTGGGGTTTAAATCCAGCAATGCAAGGGCAGCAGGGCAGCTTTAATTAAAAAAAACTACCTTGGAATTCAGTAAAGTTGTATTAATTGATGTTAAATCAGCTGAAGGGAAGGTCACGCAGTGTGGTTAATGCCAGTGGTGGCACAGGGCTTGCAGAAAGGAAGGTTTTGGCTGCACAGGGTGATGTGCACCAGGGGTCTGGAACAAGGGAAAATAATCCTCCTTCTGCTCTGATCCCGCTCTTTCTCCTCTCAACTACTTCAAAATACTTCTGGGCTTGTCCTCTCCCACTCCTGGCTCAGAGAATTTGGGCAAGGCTCCAGTCAATTTTCATTTCCATTTGGCATTTTCCTCTTGAAAGTCCATTCTAAGCCTTTCCAACAGCCAGTGCTCACAGAGAGCATCTCTGTTAGATTAATAGGAAAGACTTGGCCTGCTTTGGAGGAAATTTATGCAAAAGCTGGGGTTTATTTTAATTATTTATGGCTCTTCCAGTGAGTCACTTGGCTGGTTTTGCTCTCCTTGTGAATGAAATCACTCGCAGCAGGTTGAATTCCTGCCTGTTCAGGTGCCATTCGATAAAAGTCGTGGGTTTCATCTGAATAAATCATTTCCAGCATTGTTCCAACATCGGTTTGTGTGCTGAAAGCTTCTGGAAAACTAATTAATAATTCAGGAGGTGCTGATTTCAATGTCTTTGGAGCGTTTTGTCACTGAGCACCCCAAACCTGGCAGTGAAACCTTTTAAATCCCAGTGGGCAGAGTTGTCAATACACCCACAGGATGTGTTGCCCAACACTTTCCATTAGAAGACCTGTAGTCACTTGTTTATATAAATTAGCCAAATTTGTAGCTATTTCTGCTGGAACTTTCCATGACACTGCTCTGCCTGGGGCAAATTTTTTAAAGGGAAGCTTCTTTTGAGATGTTTCAGGTGTTTGGAGGAGGTGATGAGGGGAACAGTGCAGGGGAAGCTTTGCTCTGATGGAGCAGACACTCAGTCAAGGAATGTGGGGGATATTCATGGAAAAACTTGCCCAATTTGGGGCAGAAAGTGGGATTTTCTTTTGTTGGTCCAGAAGCCGCAGCGAGGGTGGATGGGGAGGAGGGAAGAGCTCTTCTGGGAGGTGGTTGGTGGAAGTGATGGGGGTTTATGGCTGGTTTTTGCTGGAGTTCTCTGCTCCAGTGCTGTAACAATCCATGGGGAGAGCACCTTTCTGCTGCTCTTATAGCCACAGAATCACAGGACAGCTCAGGCTGGAAAGGGACCCTAAGGATTGTGGAGTCCCAGCTCCCAAAGTGCAGGTGCCTTCTCTAAAATCCTGGGAATCATCCCTGGCCTTTTCCTTGCAAATGAAGGTGGATTTTTCCATCCCTTGGCCATTCCTCCTGCTTTTTTTGCTCATGCCTGGTTTGCTGGATGTGTCTTGGTACCCACGGCGCTTACAGGTCCCCGGATGATTCATCCAGACTGGGATGCCAGCAAAACAAGCAGGAGCATTCAAAGCATCCTTGTTTGGTGGTTTTCACTTACATTTTCCACCCTGCCAGGCAGTTCAGAATCAGGTTTGCAGTTATTTGGAGTTTCCTAGCCGTGGTGTTGGCTGTCACCAACATGATGCTGTTGATTCACATCGTTCTTCCTGCTCCTGGAGGTGCCCATCATGAAAAATGAGGGTTCAGAAAGGTTTTTCTATTGGTTTTCCAGTCTAGCTCAGTTTTCTGTCGTTCCTTGGCCATGAGGGTGGAGGGATGGTTTGGAGCAAGGAGCTGGGGCGTGGCCCAGGGTGGTGGCTTGGGGCAGCAGCAGGAGGTGGCACAGAAGGTCGTGTTTGTGGCACCTCACCTCTGTCACTGTCTTCAACACCCTCAGCAGAGCTCTGGGAGGGAGAATTTGGGTGCATCGAATTGCAGGCTGGTGATTTAGGAAGGACACAGCCCTTTCCCAAAAATCCAGGGTGGTGTTGGACCTTGTGGTACTGGTGGGCAGATTTGTGCCCAGCAGGTGATACTGAGGGAGCTCCTTGCCCGATGTGTGCAGGCAGTGGAATTCCTGGCATTAGGATACGTTGATCCTCCCTTATTCTGAAAATCTGGATTTTATATTAAAATTCAAAGTTCCTGTGAGATGAAGAGGGGCTGTTCCACTGGATGGTTTGGGATGGGAAGGGAGTTAAAAGGGACTTAAAGCACTTCCTCATTCCACCCCCTGCCGTGGGAGGGACACCTTCCAGAGACCAGGTTGTCCAAGCCCCATCCAGGCTCTCCTGGAACACTTCCAGGGGAAGCCCTGGGGCAGCCACAACCTCTCTGTTAAGCTCTCAGCTATTCTGAGCTATGAGATACCGAGCTGGATTTGGTTATTTTCTCTTCAAATTAATAATTTTTAAATGTTTGGGCGGTTTTTTTGTCTGCTTTGAGTCGGTACGAGCTGCGAAGCTTCGAAAGGCCTGGGGAATAAAGTGTGCTTTGGGATCGGTTTGGCACCACATCGCACCACTCGCTCAGCACATTAATCCTGAATTTGTGTGGCCACCTCAGCAAGCTTTTCCGTCCGGGAATGCCACATTGCCGTGCCCGGCTGTCCTCGTAACGTGGATAAAATAACGGGAAGTCACTTCAGTTGCTTTGCTGCCACCAGCGCTGCTGCAAACGCTCCATTAGGGTGGTTCAACCTCACCTGTGCTGTTCTGCCGTCTTCCAAAAATGCCCATTTTTGGCTTCTGTCCTTCTCCTACTCTCCGGGTGACTTTCTCTCGCCTTCTCACTTCCCTCCTTTCTTTCCCTCTCTATAGGCACCGATATTCTTTACATCGGCCCCGTCAAAGGTGAGCTCCACCTCGATAGGACTTTTGCCCTCTGCCTCTGGTCTCTTTGGCTGCACCCTTAGTTTATTTTCCTGCTCCTCTAAAACTTTTGACTTCCAAAATCTTTAAGCAACAGGTAATACCGGTAAGTCGGGGGCCACTCATGTCCCAGGTGCCACAGAAACTCAGGGGGCAGGAGCTTCCCGGCGTGGGAGACCTGAGTCTTCTCCCATCATTTGGGCTCGAATGAGTTTTCCATCAGTTTTGCTCTTGGAGAAGAGGCGAGAGAGAGGAGAGGGACAGGTTTTCATGGGAGAACAAGCAGTGTTTTCCCACTGTGGAAAGATGAAAAGGGAAGGTTTTCCATCCGCCGGCTCCGGGTTTGCGCGGAGCCGGCGCGGCCGGGAGCAGGCAGGGCTCGGCCCTAGGCTAATTCCCGGCTTTTATTCCCCTCGCTGGTAGGAAATATCTATTCAAGCCCAGGACTCTATAGCAAAACGATGACGCCGACCTACGACGCCCACGACGGCAGCCCCCTGTCCCCCACGTCCGCCTGGTTCGGCGACAGCGCCCTGTCCGAGGGCAACCCGGGAATCCTGGCCGTGAGCCAGCCCGTCACCTCCCCGGAGTCCTTAGCCAAAATGTACAAGCCCCAGACGCTGCTCGATAAGGCCAAAATCAACCAAGGGTGAGTTCAGGAGCCGAGGATTTGGGGCGGGTTTTTTTTGCTGATTTTTAATTGTGCTCTCGAGAGCGTCGTGGCGGCTCCGCCGGAGCGTTCCGTGTGTGTTATCCCGTGCTGGCAATCCACAGGTGGCTGGACTCGTCCCGATCCCTGATGGAGCAGGAGGTGAAGGAAAACGAGGCTTTGCTACTCCGGTTCAAGTACTACAGCTTTTTTGACCTGAATCCAAAGGTACAGAGCTCCTTGTTCCACTTGCATTTCGAAATTTCCATCCTTTGGAGCAAAGGATGCCTGGATCTCTAACGTGCTGTTGTGTTGGTAAATCTCCCAAAAAATGTGGAAGTTTGAAAATTGGTTGTGCAGGCGTCAAACCCAGGATTTGTGCTTCTATATACCAGGGTTTTTAGGTGTTGCTAGAGGTGCTTTAAGAGTTCTTAAAGCCACTTCTTGTCAGTGGCAGAGGATTTTCAGTCTCACATCGAACTGTTGTGTTGAGATGAGAGATCACAGAATCCCAGAATAGTTTGGGTTGGAAGGGGCCTTAAAGACCAGCTCATTCCAACCCCCTGCCGTGGGCAGGGACAGCTTCCAGTAGATGGGGTGGTTTGTGTTGAGCTGGGCTCCTGGTTTCCCGAGCATTCCGTGTTTCCGTGCCGCAGTACGACGCGATCAGGATCAACCAGCTGTACGAGCAGTCCAAGTGGGCAATCCTGCTGGAGGAGATCGAGTGCACGGAGGAGGAGATGATGATGTTTGCAGCACTGCAGGTGAGAGACAGCCCCAGACGCTCCCAGGCTGGGTTAGACTTCATTCTGTTTGCAGACTTCTCTGCTGATTAAACTGATAAACGAAATTATGGAATCCCAGAATGGTTTGGGTTGGAAGAGACCTCAAAGCCCATCCAGTTCCAACCCTTTTCCACTATCCCAGGTTGCTCCAACCTGGTTTTGGACACTTCCAAGGATGAGGCAGCCACAGCTTCTCTGGGCACCCTGTGCCAGGGCCTCCCCACCTTCACAGCCCAAGAATTCCTTCCCAAGATCCCATCTGAACCATCCCTTCTTCAGTTTAACATCGTGTTTTAAGCCTCACCTTGTCTCTGGTGGGAGCTTGGCCTTCTCACTGTGGTAGAAGCTGGATCATTTCCCATCTCCAGATCCTCACTTGAGTTTATGAGATAATTTAAATATTTGCCACTGATTATCTCTCATGAAAAAGAACTTGACCTGCTTTTACCAAACATGTTTATATCTGTCTTAACTTCTAGTTTTGTCCTTCTTAACCCTCCCCAGTACAAACACGGGGTTACTGAACTGTGCCTTTCTGGCTCTCTGCCCCCAAACCAGCTGGGGATAATCTGTGGCTTTCCCAGAACTATTTATTTTTCTGGTTTATGAAATACTCAGTGTGATCTGGCATAAATGCTCCACCTGCTATTGACTTCCTTGAGAGGGATGGCAGGCATTTGTTCCGTGTGGTCCGGCACACCTTGGAGCTGTAGGATGCAGAAATATCCCCCTCAGGAGCAGGGCTGCCTGCTCCAAGGGCCCCTCCCAGGAAGAAAAGAGAGGAAAGCAGAAATAAAATGACTCAGTTTACAGCCAAGTGCTCCAGAGTGGGTTGGGCATGGTCCTTCCTGTGAGATTTTATAGATATTTTGGTTTTGTGGGGTGAAAACAGATACAAAGACACAGAATCCTACAATGGTTTGGGTTGGAATGGGCTTTAAAGCTCATCTTGTTCCACCCCTGCCATGGGCAGGGACACTTCCACTATCCCAGGTTGTTCCAGCCCTGTCCAGCCTGGCCTTGGACACTTCCAGGACTGGGGGGGTCTTACAAATGTCCATAAACACCTGGTGGGAGGCAGGAAAGGGGGTGGGCAGAGGTGCCCAGTGGCAGGAGCAGAGGCCATGGACACAGCCTGGAACACGGCAGGTTCCCTCTGCACATCAGGAAACATTTTTGTACCAGGAGGCTGACTGAGCATTGGCACAGTTTGTCCAGAGAGGCTGTGGAGTCTCCATCCCTGGAGTTGCTCCAAAGCCGGCTGGACGTGGCCCTGGACAGCAGCTCCTGGTGGCCCTGCTGGGGCAGGGAGTGGGACCAGGTGACCTCCAGAGGTCCCTTCCGACCTCAGCCCAGTGGAAAGAGCAGCTCTGCCCTGCGGGGTCCAGAGATGTCCTTGAGGGATCAGTGCCTGGAGACTCTTTGGACTGGAAAGATCCAAGATGGTCCTTCCCGACCCGGCAAACACTCCCAGTATTTGCTGGCCTCTGCTCCTGGTTTCCCACTCCTTTCCACGCTTCCCAAGCGTGGCGGCTGTGCGGCGATGACCCCGTGGGACCCCACGGGGGCATCCAGGTGTGACCCTGTCCTTGCCTTCCAGTACCACATCAACAAGCTGTCCATCATGTCCTCGGAAAACCACCTGAACCACAGCGACAAGGACGTGGACGAGGTGGACGCCGCGCTCTCGGACCTGGAGATCACCCTGGAAGGTGGCAAGACGTCGACCATCCTGGTGAGGGCTGCAGGGAATTTTTCCAGGCATCCCACCTCTTTTATTTCCTTTCATTTTTTGCTAATTCTGATGAGAAACTTGCCCACACCCCAGTAATGTTTTCTTCAAAATACAGGGGTTTTAGATACCAAGGGATAGCTCTGGAAAGAGGGAACCCCGGGCAGCATCTGGAAAAGTCTTGGAGGAGCCAGGATCTTACTGATCCTCCCCCTGCCCCAAGCCACCCTCCTGATGAAATAATGGAAAACTAAATGGAAATTAAGTTGATTTTTATCCTCACTACTGACTTTCCCAAATACTGAGGTTCCTCTTTCACTGTTTCCAATTCACATTTTACAGCACCTAAAGCAGCTGCTGGATTTTCAGAACTAATTTAGGCTTATGAAACTCTATTTTTATTAGACTGGATTTTGGCCTAGGTCTGTATTTCAGAGCATTTGGGGGGTTTTTTTCTTGATATGCTGTTTTAACACTGGTTTTCCACCTTTAAAAATATAAAGCCTGAAAATTAAAGTGCATTAAAAGGACTCAGTCCTGTCAGCCTTGGCCCAGCACAGCTTTTCCAGGCATTTTGCACATTTAAACTGTCTCTTTCCAACCCTAAAATCTCTGAAATTTTCCACTTTTACACTTCATATAATCTTTTAAGTGTTTATGATGGGTCTTTTTGAAGCTACATCCATCCTTAGACGCTTTATTGGCATTAACAACAGCAGAGCTTTGCAGTATAAACCAGAAATAACAACAAATTTTTATCACCAAGACATATTTCCTAATTTCTGTTGCAAAACCAGATTTGAAACACATCACTGAGGAACAGTCCCTGCCAGATAGGACTGAAGAGGACAGTGATTCATCCAAAAAAACCCATCCCTTTCCATAGGGCTTTGTAGCAGGGGCCATTTCCAGATGCATTCGAGTAATTGAATACGGATAATGGGCAATTACTGGATTGTTTGTTTAGATTCTGCATTTTTGTCCCTGTGGTATCTGTAAACAGTTTCTCCTTGCAGACTGAAAGTAAACTGTCCTGCTACTGGAAGCTCCTGGAGCAATCCTCCCTTTCCCTGTCCCTCGAAAATTGTTTTCCTTTTGTTTTCCCAGCTCCTGGGAATTGCAAGCGCCACCCTCGTGTGAAAAAAAGGGAGTTTAAATTCAATATTTAAAACAGTTTTTGGGGGGGGAAAAAAAAAATCTTTGTAGACTTAGAAATCCCTTCCCCGGTCAGTTCTCCTCCTTTTGTTTGGAGCATCAGGAATAACTGAAGGGAGGAGAAAATTCCCTGTGCTCACACGAGCTGCCGTGACCGCCGGTGACCCCGCGGCTGGGAATTGGCTCCAGCAGCAGCAGGAATTCCTCAAAGGAAAATCAAGCCTTGTCCTCTGCTTTCCAAACAGCAGAGCTGGGCCCTGGATCTTTCACCTCTCCCTTCTCCTGGGAAGTGGCTGAGGCTTTCTCAGGAGCAGTTCCGCAAGCCCTGAGCCCTGATGGTGCTCCCGGTTCCTTCCCCTGCACCACATCCCTTCCTCCCGATCCCACTGCTCCGGGCAGGCGGTGAATGGGATCATCTTTGATTTTCCAGGGTGACATCACTTCCATCCCGGAGCTCGCCGACTACATTAAAGTGTTCAAGTAAGTGCTGATGGGAAGAGCTGCCTGTGGAACTGGTAATGGCTGTGAATAATTAATGGTGCTGCCTCTTAATATCCTTCTTTTTTTTTTAATCTCCCGGCCTTAAGATATTCAGAATATTTAATACTGAAGTTGATTGGTTCTTAAATACAAAATTCAAGGTGTTTTCCTGTTTTGGTGCATGCCATAGCCAGCAGCGTGTGCTGGGATGTTTCTTTAATACATTTAATGCCCAGGAGAGAACAAACCATCCTAAAATGAGGAGTGAAACCTAAAAACCTCCTTCAAAGACTTCTCCTGGTCTGCAGGAGGCTGGAGGAATTCTATCCAGCTGGGATCCTGGTCTCTCCATGCCAAAAGGAGCAGGTTAAGTTGACTCTGCCCCTCTCCCAGCTTGCTCAGGATTTAGGGGTTTTTTTTAGCTTGCTTCCACTCGGTTGGTGGTTCATGGAAATCGGGAACGGCAGCGTCTGGACTTGGAGGAACATTTTTGGCAGCCACGACCATCTTTTGCAGTTTATTGCCTGCTGCAGTGAACGTTCTGGAAGCTGGAAACACTGATGGGATTTCAAAGCAGACCTGTAGGATAGACGGGGGGTGGGGGGAAAGCTGTAGACGGTGAAGCAGCTGTGGAAGAAGCCTTTATTTTATGAATTGTTTGGTTCTGGAGCCAGAACCTGGCACTCTCTGCTCTGAAGGTGAATTAACGAGGTCTCTGCCTCTGTCTGGGCTTGTGGTCTGACTTAACTGGGGCAAAGTTTCAGGGTTGTACCCAGCCCCTCAGTGGGCGTTTGGCCCCTCCCTTGAAGGGAACAAGCAAACAAACAAACAAACAAAAAACTTGTTCTTCCCCTTGATCTGCTGATTTGCCAATCAAATTAGGCACCACTCCGAGAGCTAATTGCCTGCAAATTGGAGTGCCAGGGGATGGAGCAGCCAGAAGCTGCTGGTTCCTCACTCAGTGCAAGCCCTAAGCCCTGGGGTTGGGGTTTGAGGCTGTCAGACTCAGAATTCCGTTTGCTCCTAAAAAGGGGGGTCAGGTGGTATTTTAGTGCCAGAATTCCAACATAAATGGTGCAATGTTTGGAGCTGTGCCAGCTTTGGATGTGCCTCTTGCCACACTTCAGCTGGGGAGAATTGGGGGAGCAATGCACGTCCCTTATATTCCATATATTTAATTCCTATAAATGTGTCCCTGGATGTGCCTGGCGTGGCTGTAGAGACTTGGAATGGTTCTCTCTCCCCTGCCAGCCAGGTTACTGCCCTTGCCAGCTAAAATCAGAGAATTCCAGAATGTTTTGGGTTGGGATGGACTTTAAAGATCATCCTGTTCCAACCTCCTGCCATGGGACACCTTCCACTATCCCCGGGTGCTCCAAGCCCCGTCCAACCCGGCCTTGGACACTGCCAGGGATCCAGGGGCAGCCACAGCTTCTCTGGGCCCCCTGTGCCAGGGCCTCCCCACCCTCACAGGGAAGGATTTCTTCCTAATATCCAATCGAAACTACCCTCAGCAGCTGCTTCTGAGACGAAAATGCGAGAAATGCATGAGAGGCTGCAGATCAAGCCTTCGAATAAGGTTTAGAAACCAGGGAAGGTTAAAATATTCCGATACTTGGAGCTCTGTGAAGGCCCTGGGCTTGTGTTGGGATGAGCTCAGGGTCCCAGGTGCTTCACTTTGCAGGGCCATCCTGCAGAACCGAGCAAAATCCATGTTTTCCGTAGAAAAGAACGGAGCCTTTTGTGCTGTGGAGTGTTTAAAAAGAAAACAAGGAGTGCACTCAGGCGTGTGCGTGACTGACACGTCCTTGGAAGTGCTGCTTCCCCTCAGAGCCTGAGCAGAGTGGTTCCAGTTTCATGTGGTGGCTGCTGAGGCAGATTTTGCAGCGGTTCATGGGCTCCTCTGTTTTTGTAGCACAGTTCTCCAACTCCCCCCACCTTGCCCCAAATTATCTCCCTGGGACTGAAGGGTCCAAACCTGGAATTGGAGCTCAACTCCTTGAGGCAGCAGTGAAGGGTTGGCTGAGCCCCCAGGCACGGGTGGGAAGCTGCTGACTGCGGCTTGCCAGGGCTGAGATTCTGAGGAAATACTGAGGTTTCCTGGGGAGCAGCTTGTTTTAGGAGCTCACACCAAGTGAGATGTCCCTCCACGTGTCCTGCAGGCCCAAGAAGCTGACGTTGAAAGGCTACAAGCCCTACTGGTGCACCTTCAAAGATACCTCCATCTCCTGCTACAAGAGCAAAGAGGAATCCAACGGGACTCCTGCTCACCAGATGAACCTGAGAGGTAAGAGAAGCACAGGGTGGGGGAAGAGAAGCTGCTTTTTATTCCAGGAACAGGCTGCTCCCCCTGCATCTTGTTTTCCCACTGCGTTATCGCCTCGGAATTCCATAGTGGGGCTGGGTAAAGGTGTTTAAAGGAACGACGTGGCTGAGTTTGATATCGTGGCACAGACTTGGACTTCCAAACAGTGTGATCCCATGGGGAAGCACTGCCAGCTCCCCAGTAGCTTGAGAAGAGAGCTTGGAGAGCCACAGAATGGTCTGGGTTGGAGGGGCCCTTCCAAACCTTGTTCCAACCTTCCACCTGCCCTTCTCCTTTTCGCCAGTTAGCCAAAGGATTGCACTGATTCCCACGGCAGAAACTGGATAAATCAGACCATTTTCTTCCTCTGCTGCCTTTATTTCTCCTCCTCTCCCTGGTGCTGGTTGGGAGCAGCCTCACTCGAGAGCTGAAATTCCCTCGGTGGCTGCCTGTGCTTGTGTCAAGTGAAACATTCCTGCTCCGGCCGCCGCGGGGCTGCAGCGAGCTCGCTTGTGCTCCCCGTGGAGGCAGGAGCAGGGGGGATGCCAGGCGACCTCGGGCTGCTGTGGGAGCGAGGCCTGGCCTGCAGAACCTTTCTGGGAGCTTTTGGCAGATCTGCTGTGACGGCACTTTGCAGAAATCTGGGAGGCGGCGTTGACGCGGCGCCCGCGCTGCCGCGGCCAGTTCATCGCCCCCGGTGTTTACACAACCACTTGGAATTCTCTCCAGGCGCCGGGAGCGGGGTGCTCACACCTCGCTGCTGGCTGTAGCAGCCAAAATCATGGAATGCCACAACGCTTTGGGTTGGAAGGGACCTTAAAGCCCATCCAGGTCCACCTCGCTCCCATGGGCAGGGGCACCTTCCACTAAACCGGGATGGTCCAAGCCCCATCCAGCCTGGCCTGAAACACTTCCATGGCATCCCATCAGTCATAAGTAACACTGAGGAGTTTCAGGGTGAGAGTCAACACCTGTCCAGTCACCTTTTCCTATCCTTTCATGAAAATTCTGGGGTGTTTGCCAGCCACTGGATCCATTCCTGATTCCAGGCAGGATCCAGGAGTTCTGTGGGTGCGCGTTCGCTTTGGCCTCATTGCTTTCAGATCAGGTCTTGCTTTTCCACCCCATTTTCCTGACACTTGATAAAAGGGACATCCATCACAGGTTTTTTCTGTGCTGCGGGGAGTGTTCATCCCATCGGAGGTGTGGGACAAACCTCTGGCAGCACTGAGATGCCACCGGAGACCATTGAGTCAGGGAACTTTGCTCTTTCTTTTCCTATTTTTGCTTTCTTTGCCACTTTTTAAATCACAGTTCCTCACATCCCTGCTAAACACCGGCTCCCTCATTGCAGGATGTGAAGTTACCCCTGATGTGAACATCTCTGGTCAGAAGTTCAACATCAAACTCCTGATTCCGGTGGCGGAAGGGATGAACGAGATTTGGCTGCGCTGCGACAACGTAAGTTCCTCTCTTGGGCTGGCCACCTCCTCGCCCTTTTCCCACCATCAGCTCCTGCTCAGGTGCTGTTCTTTAAAAAAGCAACAGAAAATGCTCTCACCTGTCTGATCTCAGCATTCCAAATGTGCTCCAACTCAATCTCCTGTGAGTTTGGAGCAGAAAATCAGCCTTGGCTTTGCCGCGTGGTTTTTGGCCACGTGTTGGTTTGGGTTCTGCCCATCTTTGTGCATGTTGGAGTCTCCTGAGGCCGGGAGGGGAATGAAGGCTCCATGGGGTGTTTTTTGGGGGTCTCCCCACGGCTGTGACAGACCTGTGTCCCTGTTCTGGGGGGCAGGAGACGCAGTACGCCAGCTGGATGGCCGCCTGCCGCCTGGCCTCCAAGGGCAAGACCATGGCCGACAGCTCCTACGGCATGGAAGTGCAGAACATCCTGTCCTTCCTGAAAATGCAGCATCTGAACCCAGACCCGCAGCTGATCCCGGAGCAGATCAACACCGACATCAACCCCGAGTGCTTGGTCTCTCCTCGCTACCTGAAGAAGTACAAGAACAAGCAGGTAGGTGCTGCTGTTGGCGTTGGTTGGGCTGGACGCGCGTGCCGGCGGCGGCTGGTGTTTAACACGGCGTGGTTTGGATGTTTTGGATGTCCTCACTCACTGGGATGCACGTGGTTACTAAAATGAGGTGGGCCTGAAGGGCGTGGTTTGGATCCAGCACCTGGGGATGGCACCCAGCACCGGGGTTCTGCCGCGTGCTGTGTGAAGTGCACGGACACGGCGGGGAACCTTCAATTGGAAACACATTTGAAATTGGTTGATGTTTATTTTAAACACATTCTGGGAACGGTTTGGCCCCTGCTGACAATGGTTTGGCCCCAGCTGGCCCATCTCTCCCCGGTGCTGGGGTTAAAACCCCTTCCCCTGCACAGAATCCAAGGAGAAATCCCCGGGATCAGCAGAGTTGCAGTTGCTTGCAGTGCTTTATCCACCCTTGGCTGTAACACGGTTTGCGTATTTCTCTCTTTGCTTTTCCACTGCTTCCAAATGCCAATCCTTGGAACATTGCTCCGATTTTGAGTTGCTGTGACTCGTGCTTGAACTCCATCCACGCTCCATCCGATCCCTGCCTGACAGGGCTGAACTGTTCCGCACTGGGAATAAATGCAGGATTCTCTCAAAGAGCATTATATGGCAGAACAGCAGCAAAAATAAGGAGAGCATTGCTCCGTGGCCTTTTGGTGACTTAAATCCTTCAGGCTGCTGGCTGGGGTGGATATGATTTCTCCAAGCCCGGAAGAAGGCTCCAAGTCAGAGAAGCCGGAAAAATATAACTTTTTATTGGCACAGCACGATGATTTCCTGGCAGTGGAGTTATATTTTATATAGCCCTTATTATTCTCCTGAATAAGCCTTTATATCCATACTTGGATGGAGGAGAGGCTGCATAAATATACTATTTTAACATATATATAGAGATAGATATATTTTTATATATAAAATACTTTCTAGGTTTCCGGTAAAACAGAGGCACCTGGAAAAATATTAGCTTGGAAAAGTTGCTTACTCTGCAGGTATCCTGGTTATAAAAATAAAATCCATGGAATCGTGGGGATGGGCACGAGGGGGATGATCCCAGTCAGGACCTGGCCATGGTGTGGACACCAGGGCCCTCACAGGCATCAGCTCAGCAGTGGATTTAGGATTTTCCTTGGTGGCCAGAGGCAAAGCTTGGAGCAGCAGAGGATGTTTGCTGGGAGGAATGAGGGATGGAGGCTGCAGGAATGTCAGGAATTCGACCGCAAGGGTCCTTCCGTGGCCCCGGCACAGGCGAGGAGGAGGAGGGGGAGGAGGTTCTGCAGGCCACAGGAGGTGCCGGAATGGGAATTGGCCGTGGGCCTTGCTAGAGGATTTATGGAGGCTCTGCATCCTCACCAACCCCAAACCCATGGGGGTGATGTTTGTCTCCAGGTGCAGCAGTGTAGGATTGGCAGG
>VZTF01009180.1:441545-483291 GCA_013397755.1 Cnemophilus loriae | reverse complement strand
CAGCACCCTCTGGGGGAAGAACCTTTCCCTGAATTCCATCCTAAACCATCTCAGGACCAAAACCATCTCTCCACAACGCCAGGGCCCAGCTGGGGTCACTCCGGTGCGCCAGCAGGGCCGGCACGAGCACCAAATCTCTGCTCGCTTGTCCCTGCTCACATTCCCTTTGGCTGCTTTTCCACCTAAGGAATTGTGCATGTTGTTTGTTTTGGATTTTTTTTTTTTTTGCTTGAACTTTGGTTTGCAGTTAATTTACACTTTTTCTTTGCTTTATTGCCATANTTTGCTGGGAGGAATGAGGGATGGAGGCTGCAGGAATGTCAGGAATTCGACCGCAAGGGTCCTTCCGTGGCCCCGGCACAGGCGAGGAGGAGGAGGGGGAGGAGGTTCTGCAGGCCACAGGAGGTGCCAGAATGGGAATTGGCCGTGGGCCTTGCTAGAGGATTTATGGAGGCTCTGCATCCTCACCAACCCCAAACCCATGGGGGTGATGTTTGTCTCCAGGTGCAGCAGTGTAGGATTGGCAGGTTGGGTTTGGAAGCACCAAATCCTAAATGAAAATAAACAAAAACCAACCCAAAATAAGGATTTTCAGAGCTCCCAGGTTCCCTGCCAGGGTTTGGTGTCGGAGGCAGCAAGGGCAGATGCATCCCCAGGAAGCTTTTCCTATGTTGCCTTCATCTGTTTGTTATCCCAAGCAGCATCCCAATCATTTCTCCACACATCCCAAAGAGAAGGAGCTGCTGAGCTCACAGGGAGCTCCTGAGCTTCCTCTTGAGCTTCCCCTACCAGAGTGGCCTTGAGTTTGTGCAGAAACATGGAGAGGAAAGTGAGGACATGAACTCTCCTCCAAACTGGCAGCTTCACCCTCCCCTTCACCCCCCAGCAGGACCACAGAACCGTGGAATATCCTGAGTGGGAAAGGTCCCACCAGGATCATCCAGTGCAGCCCCTGGCCCTGCACAGACACCCCAACAATCCCCTCTGGACATCCCTGGCAGCGCTGTCCAAACGCTCCTGGAGCTCTGGCAGCCTCGGGGCCGTGCCCATTCCCTGGGGAGCCTGGGCAGTGCCCAGCACCCTCTGGGGGAAGAACCTTTCCCTGAATTCCATCCTAAACCATCTCAGGACCAAAACCATCTCTCCACAACGCCAGGGCCCAGCTGGGGTCACTCCGGTGCTCCAGCAGGGCCGGCACGAGCACCAAATCTCTGCTCGCTTGTCCCTGCTCACATTCCCTTTGGCTGCTTTTCCACCTAAGGAATTGTGCATGTTGTTTGTTTTGGATTTTTTTTTTTTTTGTTTGAATTTTGGTTTCCGGTTATTTTCACTTTTTTTTTTCTTTTTTTCCCTTTTTTTTGTTTTTTTTTTTTTTTTTTTTCATTTCGCCTTGCCATCTTCAGCCAGGCTATGTAAGAGACTTGGTAAGTGACAGCAACAATAAAATTAAGATAAACTTTAAATAAACTTAATCTAGAAGCCCGTTGGTTTAGAGAGCAGCGGTGAAAGCACTAACAAAACCTGCACCCTCCCCCTGACACTTGGGCCCTGGTTGGTTTTTATAACAGTCCCCAGTGATTTATGGGGCAAAACTGGAAACCCTACACCAGAAATTTGCCTTGTTGTTCACTCACATCCTTCAAGTTCCCAAGAGCATGAGTGGCTCTTTGCCTCCAGACAGCTTCAGTCTATATTTGCTTTCCTGTATCTGGAGATGGGAAGCTCCACATTTATCAGCTGTGGGCCCTGAGCAGTCAGAGCCGAAATAAAGCCTCAGGGGAGGAATTACTGATTATCCGTGCTCAGCTCCACGGCGGCTCCGGAGCGCCTCCCGAGCCGCTCCCGCGCGCGTGGCAGCGGAGGTGGCACCGAGGTGCCCGTCCCCTGACCCCGCTATGTCTCGCCGCCCGCAGATCACGGCGCGCATCCTGGAGGCTCACCAGAACGTGGCCCAGATGAGCCTCATCGAGGCCAAGATGCGCTTTATCCAAGCCTGGCAGTCGCTGCCGGAGTTCGGCATCACGCACTTCAATGCGAGGTGGGTGGGGCTGCAGGGCTGGGCTGGGAGAGTTTCCTTAATGGATACAGGGAGTGGGTTAAATATCCTGGAATCATCATAGAATGGGTTGGGTTGGGTTGGGTTGAGTTGGGTTGGGTTGAGTTGAGTTGAGTTAGTTTGGGTTGGGTTGGGTTGGNTTGGATTGAGTTGAGTTGGGTTGGGTTGGATTGGTTTGGATTGAGTTGGGTTGGGTTGGGTTGATTTAGGTTGGATTAAGTTGGGTTGGTTTGGATTGGGTTGGGTTGGGTTGGATTGAGTTGAGTTGGGTTGGGTTGGATTGGGTTGGATTTGGTTGGAAAGGACTTCAAAGATCATCTCATTCCAACTCCTTGCCATGGGGAAGGACATCCTTGTGCACATCCTTGGCTGAGGAAGTTGCACTGGAGCTGAAATTAAAAACATGAGCTGCACTGCTTTATAACAATGATTTTACAGGTAAGCCCAGCTGCTGGGTTTATGTGTCTCACGGGCAGGTTTTTGTCAATCCCTCTCCCAGGTTCCAGGGTGGGAAGAAGGACGAGCTGATCGGCATCGCCTACAACCGGCTGATCCGCATGGACGCCAGCACGGGCGACGCCGTCAAGACCTGGCGCTTCAGCAACATGAAACAGTGGAACGTGAACTGGGAGATCAAAATGGTGAGATGGCATCTGACACCCCGTCCCGACACCCCGTCCTCTCCCCCTGCTCCTGTCAGCGAGACAGGCACCACTCCTGGAGTCCTGGAGTCCCAAATGGGTTGGGGTGGGAGGGACCTTAAAGCTTACCTGGTTCCAACCCCCCACCATGGGCAGGGACACCTTCCACTATCCCAGACTGCTCCAAGCCCCATCCAACCTGGCCTGGGACACTTCCAGGGATCCAGGGGCAGCCACAGCTTCTCTGGGCACCCTGTGCCAGGGCCTCCCCACCCTCCCAGCCAGGAATTCCTTCCCAATATCCCATCTATCCCTGCTCTCTGGCAGTGGGAAGCCATTCCCTATGTCCTGTCCCTCCATCCCTTGTCCCCAGTCCCTCTCCAGCTCTCCTGGAGTCCCTTTAAGCACTGGTGGAGTTGTGTGTGACCCTTAAGAAAAAACCCTGAATCTTTCTCTAGTGTAGCCAGGAATTATTTTCTCCGTTCTCTGAACCCCACACAATTAAATAAAATGAAACCTCAGCACCGATGCTCGGCCCCCATCCTAACCCATAACACAAATATACAGGGCCTTACCCATACTAAAATTCTTTTCATTTGCTGTACAACTCAGACTTTCATGTAAATAGCAAAAAAAACCACCAGTAGCCACTTCTCCAGGCTCTGAGATGGGCTTGTCCCTTGCTGTTACATTTGGATGCACAAATTTCGGGGCTCCTTTTTGGCAGAACACCCAATTAAAATTGCCAGGGATACATGAGGGCCGTTCTCCTGCAGTTTGCAGCTCATTAAGAGTTGCTGGAAAAATTATTCAGCTTCCCTCTCTGCCTCAGAGTCATTGTTTTGAGTCAGTTGCAAGCCCCAATATCCCAATTATCCAGCTTGGATACTCTGCTGGGAACCCCCATCCCTCCTGCAGAGCTGTCAGTGATGGGGGGACAAAAAGAGAACGAGCACCAATAAATGGATGGTCTGTTCAAAACGAGCTCTCCCAGTCCCCATAAAATATTTCTGTGGCCAAAATTCAACTTAGAAAACCGGGAAAAAGTGGAAAGAAAGCCCAGACTTCAACAGGTCTGTGCCCAGTCCCTGTTTCTCTGGAAGCAGGAAAAATGTGGCCAGGTGCTCACCATGGAGAGGTGGGAACAGGCTGGGTGATTGTTTCTGAGTCATGGGGGAACAAAGGGGAGTAATGGTAATTTAAATAAATAAATGAATGGATAAGTAAATAGAAAATAATTTTAAAAAGGCAATAAAAGGTATTTCAGTACCTAAATATTTGAATAGGAGTCATAGGATATTTAAAGGTGGAAGGAACTCATAAAGATCATCAAGCCCAAATCACCAATCACAGAATCCCAGAGTGGTTCGGGTTGGGAAGGACCTTAAAGATCAACTCATTCCAACCCCTGCCATAACAGGGATACCTTCCACTAGCCCAGGTTGCTCCAAGCCCCATGAACCTGGCCTTGGACACTCCCAGGGATCCAGGGGCAGCCACAGCTTCTCTGGGCACCCTGTGCCAGGGCCTCCCTACCCTCCCAGCCAGGAATTCCTTCCCAATATCCCATCCATCCCTGCCCTCTGGCAGTGGGAAGCCATTCCCTGTGTCCTGTCCCTCCATCCCTTGTCCCCAGTCCCTCTCCAGCTCTCCTGGAGCCCCTTTAGGCCCTGGCAGGGGCTCTGAGCTCTCCCTGGAGCCTTTTCTTCTCCAGGTGAACACCCCCAGCTCTCCCAGCCTGGCTCTGGAGCAGAGGGGCTCCAGCCCTTGGCCTCCTCTGGCTTCACTCCTACATTGGCACCACAGAATTTCTCTTAGGCATTAGAAAAGCATCTGAACACACAGGAAAATCAGGGAGGAGGGAAGGAGCGATCCCCTGGGGAAGGCCGGCGGGGCTGAGCTGTGTTTGCTCCGTGCAGGTGACGGTGGAGTTCGCGGACGAGGTGCGGGTGTCGTTCATCTGCACCGAGGTGGATTGCAAGGTGGTGCACGAGTTCATCGGGGGCTACATCTTCCTGTCCACGCGGGCCAAGGACCAGAACGAGAGCCTGGACGAGGAGATGTTCTACAAACTGACCAGTGGCTGGGTGTGAGCCCCGCCGGCCCCGCCCCGCAGGAACCCCCATGGCCATATTCATGTTTAACTTTCCAAAGCTGTCCTTTGAGATAATGCTGCTTAATAAAGTAAGCTTGAAATGTATCTTTTTTTCTTTTTTAACCTCTTGGATTTTTGGTTGGTTGTTTTTTTTTTTGGTTTTTTTTTTGGTTTTTGTTTTTTGGTTTTTTTTTGGTTTTTTTGTTTTTGCATTACCAGACCAGTTAATCTGTGTGCACTAATGAGCACTTCTGTTAATTTGCTATAACCAGAGCGTGTCTGGGCAGGGTGACGGTGCCAGTGACCCACAGATCCAGACTGTGATGGGCAGATCAGGATAAAGATTTAACTGACTTAACAAAACCAATTTTTGAAGAGAACTCTAAGCCATCTTCTTGTAAAGCCATCCAGGGCTAACCTATATGAAGTCTATTTATCATGTTTAATGCATGAGTGTTTTATTTCCTTTTTTTTTGTGTTTTTATTCTGTACATTTGACCTGTTTGAAGTCGTCCTGCTCCCGAGCAGAGCTGCCATCTCTCCTCTCACATTACACCAGGACTCTGAAGGTGCCTGACATGACTTTGAGGATAGTTTTGTGTGGCCTCGAAGATGATCTTCTGTTAGTCTGTTATAGCTTGGTTTTATTTGTTTAACTTGCCTTTTGATAATCATTTATATTGTCTTTTTTTTTTAATTTTATTTGTACACCGTATTGTATTATGACACTTTTAGTATTCACCAGCATAGTCACTGTTCTGCCTCTGATATGCAAATTTTTTCATTACGATATGAAGTAAAAGGTTTATGAAGTAAAGGTTTTTTTGTGTAACTAATGTAAAAAAACACAAATTTTATAAAGTTGTACAGTTTTTGTAACTAGTCTCACAAGCCAGCTAGGATATTGCATAGATCAGCAGTAACTGTAGGATGTCTGGAAGGGCTACGGGGACAAACCAAGGAATAAAATCCCCACAAAAAGTACAGTTTCAGTCCAGTAAATTTTGATCTAAGTCAAAGGGGATTCCCCAGCTGTGCCACAACACCCTCAGTAGCTGATCCCTGGGGCCAGGACCACCAGGTTCATTAAGCCATTCCCACATTAACACTAACGAGGGATCCGTGCCCCCATAATGCCGAGGAATAACCAGTGTTGCGTTCCCGTAGTCCGTGGTATCAAGACTATGTTCAAATACATTTTATTTTAAATAAAAGTCAAATCTTTTATTTAACATTCAGCTGCCGCTCCTGGTTTTTGGGGTCTAACTGTGCTATGGAAAGGCCATAAACAACTCCTGTAAGGATGGAGCCATCCCGTGCCAGCCTTGGGCTCCCTCCTGCTGCCTTATCCTGAGCTTGCTGAAACAAATGCCACCAAAAAGCAAAGTTATAAAATTCTGGAATGGTTTGGGTTGGAAGGACCTTAAATCCCATCTCATTCCACCCCCTGCCATAGGCAGGGACACCTTCCACAATCCCAGGCTGCTCCAAGCCCTGTCCAGCCTGGCCTTGGACACTCCCAGGGATCCAGGGGCAGCCACAGCTTCTCTGGGCACCCTGTGCCAGGGCCTCCCCACCCTCCCAGCCAGGAATTCCTTCCCAATATCCCATCCATCCCTGCCCTCTGGCAGTGGGAAGCCATTCCCTGTGTCCTGTCGCTCCAGGCTCTTGTCCAAAGTCCCTCTTCCAGCTCTCTTGGAGTCCCCTGTAGGTCCCCTGTAGATCTCATTCCCTGGCCAGGCAGTTGGAAACAGCCCAGGGATTCCGGGAATCACAGGATCTAAGCCAAACCCACCACTAAACGATGTCCCCAAGTGCCACATCCACAAGGCTTTTACATCCCTCCAGTGACTCCACTGCTTCCCTGGGCAGCCGGTTCCAGTGCCTGACCACCCTTTCCATCAAGGAATTTCCCCTAATATCCAATCTAACCCTCCCCTGGCACGAACTCCTCCCCATTTCTGCACTGATCCTCTGAGTTTCCCACCCCGTGCCCCGGGACGGGCTGCACCCTTGCTCCACAAAATCCAGGAGCAGGGGTGGCCCGGTGGGGCCGGGCGAGTCCTCCCACTCCAACGGGAGCGCAGCCGGGGCGGAGCAGCGCCCGAGACGTGCCAGGGATGCTCCCAAATCCTGCCCCATGCCCGCGGGCTCGTTGTTCGGGATGCGGCAAGTCCGGGCAGCTCCGAGACACGCGAACGGAGGGCGGCGAGCACGCTCCTGGCAGGCAGCACCGGGATCCCGGCAGCACAACTGGAACAGCTCCAAAGCTGGGTGTGTGACGGGGAGGGTTCCCTGGAAAATATTTACCTCCTATTGCCCAGCCTGAGGTTAGGCAGGATGGGGAGGTGGAGAGGAAAGGTGCGGGGAGAAGTTGGATCAAATCCCCTCGGTCCGTCCGTCCCCAGCCACCTCGGCAGGGCTCGGCCTGGATTTGCGGCTGGGGGAGGTGATGAGGCAGGAAACGCTGAGCAGAAAAGCAGAGGAGGTCGGGGAAGGGCCATGGGAAGGCAGAGGCTGCTGTCAACCACAGCCCTTCCCCACACAGCCCCCCGAGGGTGGGAAGCGGTGCTGGAGCTTGCAGGAAACTGGGAAAGGGTCTCAGGGGGTTTGAGGTGATCCAAAGGAGGCTGCTGGGTCTTCTGGGATCTTTCCTAGATGAAAAGGATGAACGTTTCCATTTTACTTGGGTGAAAAGATGCAAATGGTAATGAGATGTTGGAGCGGAGGGGGGTGAAGAGTTATGTGGTTTTCCTAAAATCTGGAGAAACACCAGATAAAATGTGGCACGGATGGGAACGGCCACACGCTGAGGATGGACGGGGGTGAGAGGAGCACACTGGAAAAGGGATTAAGGAGGGAAATGTTAAGAGCTGGAGCCCATGGGAAGGGACGGATGATCCACCTCAGAGACAGGCGGCAGTGAGGACAAGGAGGATCGTGGTTGATTGCTCTGTGATCCTGATCCAAAGGAAAACCAGGACGTGGCGGGCACAGAGGGTTTCCAGTGATGTGGAAATCACAGGCCAGGTGGGTTTGCGGTGTTTGGGCATTAAACCCAACAGCAGAGGATGAGGAAGGTCTTGGCAAGACAAGGCACAGCCAATCCCAGTTCCTGCAGCTCCAGCACTGGAAGAAGACTCAGAGATTTATTTTGCTGACACCGGGAAATCCGGCTGCGGTTGTTCCTTTCGAGTAATCCAAATTAAAACCCAAAGCAAAATCCAGGAGAAGCCAGCCCGTGGGTGTCCCCAGCCCCCGGGGTGACTCAGCCTCGGGCAGGAAAAGCTGTGACCGCCTGGCATCCACAAACCACTGGTTGTGCTTGGGAAAAAGGGATTATTTCCAACTTCCAGTGATAAGCACATGATGGGGAGGGAGATTCAAAGCCAACAGGGCTGCTCAAAAATCAGTTTAACAAAATAAGTGGCAGAGAGTGAAAATAGGACAACTCCAGCCCTCCAAGAGCAGCAGGGCCAGGGGCATGATGTTCCTCCCTTGCTGACCCCACTCCAGGACCTTGAGGAGGGGAAAAGGAAAAAATAAATCACTTTTTGGCAAGGTACTGATGCAAACCGGCTGCCAGGGTGAAAATGCACCTCTCCGAATGCAGCAGGGGATTTGGATGCCTGTGTGAGCCAGGCATGGCCTAGGGGGTCGGCTGGGATTCCTGCGGCGTTTTAAGCCCCAAGTAATTTAATACCGTGCAGATGGGCGAGTCCCGGAGCGGGTTTGGAGCGGGATCGGCGGAGTTTTGGACGGGGCAGAGGTTTGCAGGCACACAGATATTTTAAAAACACAGCAAAAAAGAAACATCTCCCCGGCAGGGCTGTTCCCTGCAGCAGGGAGGGGGTGGGAGCTGGGTACGGGGACATCCTGCTGACAGGAATTGATGGAAAAGGGACATTTGGGGAAGCTGTTGGTTTGTGGGGAGGGGGAGGGCAATCACTCCCCATCCTTGGAAATTTTCAAGGTTAAGTGGATGGGGCTTGGAGCAACTTGGGCTAGTGGAGAGCGTCCCTGTCCATGGCAGGGGGTTGGAAGGAGATGATCTTTAAGGTCCTTTCCAACCCAAAACATTCCATGATTCTGTGATTCTCTAACACCAACTGTCCCGCCAAAGGGAGCTGGGTTATTCCCTACACCCAGGACACGTGGGTTTCCAAAAGCCCTCCCATTCCTCCCGCCCTGGGATGGCCACCCCAGGGGCTTTCCTGTGGTGGGCAGGGGCTGAAAAAAATCTCCTTTAATTAATCCGTAGTAAACCCAAGCCGGATGAGTCACTGCAGTGTCTCAGGAAGCACACTGGAGACTTTCCAGCCTTCAGGCCGGGAAGGGGCTCCTGGGTGGCCAGCACCACTTCCCTGGCTGTGTGCAAAGACATCTCCCAAATTCCCGGTGCTCACACCAAGGGGGAATGCCAGAGCTTTATCCAACCTTGCTCTGCCTTGTCCGACCCCTCCAAGCCCCTCACTGGGCTGAGCATCCCAGGGCTGGGATCAGCAGCACCTTTCACCCTGACCTGCCCCATGGAGAGACCCTCTGAGGGCGCTCAGGACCGCCAGGGATTTTCCCAGTTGATTAGGGATGCAGGAAAGCCAGACCCGGTGTCGCCAGAGCTGGAACCACGCACAGATGTGGATGTGCCTGGTTCCGCCTGGCTCAGACAACCATCACTTCCCAGGTGAATTATCCCTCATCTCCGACGCAGGAAGGGATGCTGAGGATCCAAAGCCCTCCAGAGTGACGGCACCAGGAGTGGTTTAATGGGTCTAATTAAATTCAGGCGGATCAGTGGCCACGCTTGTGCGGCTCCAAACCTTTCTGGAGACCAGGGCGGGTTTTATTTGTTTGTTTTCAGTCTCACAAGAGCCTCGGGTGCTTTGACTGGCGGCCCCGAGGCACTAAGGAGATAAAAGATCCATAAATATCTGCTGGATGTTATAGATCTGAAACAAATCAAGTGCCCTCCCCCTTGCAGCTCTTCCCGTAAGGCCCAGTGCAATGCGGCCCCTGTGCCTGCTCCCGTTTCCATCGGCATCCCAGCCTTCCCTTTGAAATCCCCTGCATCCCTCCAGCTGTTCCACATATTTCAGTCTCAAGTCTCCCCCCAGAAACTGCTCCTTTGGTTTCCCTTAAGCTCTCCCGTCTGGTTTTTGTAATTCCAGAATGCAAACGGGGACTTTTCCCAGGCCGAAGGTCCGCGATCCCTCGGGATGCAAACCCAGATCCTCCCCGTGTGGGAGCTGAAAACAGCCCTGCTGATGGGCTGTGGGGGGAGAGGATGGGGAACTCCAGTTTAAGAAGAACTTGAAATCCCAACATGCCAAACTCATCCGAGAAAAGCTGCCAGGGAGCTCACATCAGCGTGATCAGCATTTGATCTGATCCGAGGACGAGGCTGTGGAGCTGCACTTGAGGAGTTTTTCTTTTTTTAGCTTGACCCGGGAGCAGCAAAACATTTCCCAAATTCCCAAGTGACTCGGAAAGGCCAATCCCATATTTCACAGTGGCTCAAATAGGCAGGAACCTGTCAGATACTGAAATCATTCAGAAAATTTTCCCTTTGATCCCCAGCTAAGACAAAGAGCTGGTAACAGAGCTCCCCTGTGCTGTCAGCTCCTGGTGAAGCTGCGGATTCCCAGCTGGTGGGAAGCCTCTGCTTGGAAAACTCCCACTCCCCCTCCTCTGAGAATGCAGCACTTTGAGCAAATAAAGCATTTGCTCTGGGTTTTATTTTTGGCTTTTGGTCAACAGCTGGTCAGTCTCTAATGAGCGAGCTGGGCTTTGATTTCCTGCCTGGAGAAGGGGGTGAGAAACGGGAGAGGATCTGGGTTAGAAATTTGACTCACACCAGTGATCCCAGCTGGGATTTACTCCCATTAGTCCTTTGCCTGGGGACATGTCCCAAAGAGAGGCACTGGAACAGCTTGGGAACAAGCTTTAGGGGCCACAGGGCAACTGCAGGGGTGCCCAGAGAAAGTGAAGCTCCCTGATCCCAGGCTGTCCAAGGAAAGGCACCGCACTGCCCTCCAAACTGGGCTCAGGGAATGGGGTGACAGTGGCTCTGTTGTTCCTCTTGTGCAATCCCTTAATCATCATCACAGAATCCCAGAATGGTTTGGGTTAGAAGTGGCCTTAAAGATCATCTTATTCCAACCCCCTGCCATGGGCAGGGACACTTTCACTATCCCAGGTTGCTCCAAGTCTCATCTGACCTGGCACTGAAAATTTCCAGGGATGGGGCAGCTACAGCTTCTCTGGGCACCCTGTGTCAGGGCCTCATCACCCTCACAGCCAGGAATTTCTTCCCAGTATCCCATCTAAACTTGCTCTCTTTTCCACACCTTCTTTTGTTTCAGAGCATTTGAGCCCACTGAGCTCAGGTTTTGAGCTCTACCCCACCGGTGGGAGACGGGATGCTGATCCCAATGGAATGAACCCATCTAATTCCTGCTCACCGAGGGGCAGGGATGGCCACGCCTCACCTGGGACACTTGGGAAAAACCCAGTTCCTGATATCCCTAATGGCTCCCAGCAGATTTAGGCAGGAGGGCAGAGCTGCTGAGAGCTGAGGAAAGAATTTTGTGTGTTTTCCTTTTGCCCTGACGAGGCAGCGAGGGCAAGGAGAGCTCTCGGGAATGGCAAACCTGGGAAGAAGCCTGCCCATCCTTCCAGAGGGACAGGGCTACCCTGAGGCCACCTCCAGCCCCCATCCATGCTGTGTCCCACCCTGCGTGGCCCTCAGGAGGGACCACATCTGATTCACATCATCTCCCAGCTGAAAATCACGTGTCAGGCACTTCCAGGGATGCGGCCTTACAGCCGGGGGCTCCCTGGAACTCAGGACGAGCTGCAGGGCCCGGCTGATGGCCGTGGGCAGCTGCTTCATCTCCTGAGTGTTCTTCCCCTTCCCATAAACAGGAGGAGAGGGCGGGAGCGTGTCTGAGACAGACAGGGAAATGACGGCAGGGCGGGACAGGGGTGTAAATCTTGCAAAGCTCCGAAGTGCTGCATCCTGGAAGAGAACTGAGGTGAGAACAGGGAATGTCGCTGGTGCAGGAATGGAGAGCCAGGATGCCCCAGCAAGGGCGGATGTGCCCCTGGCACAGCGTGGAGCACAGGGCAGAGCCTGGCCCCAGCTGCTCCCTGGCACCCACATTGTCCCAGATGTCCACAGGGCCTGGGAATGAGAGCACCTGGAACCTTCGAGTCACAAATTGTCCCTCAAGCACTCTGTGACAAAGTCAATCCGAACGATGCCATTAATTAGATGCCATAAATTAAGGGATTTCCTGCCTCCTCTTCCTTCCCTCCAACTGTGCCACAAGGTAAAAGAAAGGAGGAAAAACTCATAAAGCAGAATTAAGGGAAGATGCTCCGTGGAGCCCACAGTATACGCCTGATTAATCATTTTCCTTTCGTTTTGAGGGACCCCCATCCTCCCCTGGCCCACACACCCCCAAAGCACAGCTCACCTTTCCCATCCCATGCATGCAACACGTGTGAGCTCTCCAGGGTACACCGGGCTTCATTACATTCAGGTCACTAAATCCCAGGGAAGCACGCAGGCAGTGGCAGGGATCTCTCATTGCCTGCACGGCTGCAGGAGCAGATCCAGACACGGAAGAAGCTGAAATCTGATGTGTAATAACTCCACCTAGAGGGAAAAGGCACTGGCAGAGAAGGGCCACGGGTGAGCACAGCAGGGCTGAGCACATTCCCGATGCCGGCACCGAGGAGGGATCGCTGCCTGGACACAGGGATGGCTGCTAGGACACCAGTGGCATGAGCACAGAATTGTGGCACCACTGAATGGTTTGGGTTGGAAGGGACCTTCAAGACCATCCAGTTCCAACCCCAGCTATGGGCAGGGACACCTTCCACTATCCTAGGTTGCTCCAAGCCCCGTCCAACCTGGCCTGGGACACTTCCAGGGATCCAGAGGCAGCCACAGCTGCTCTGGACAGCCTGTGCCAGGGCCTCAGCACTCTCACAGGCAAGAATTTCTTCCCAGTCTCTAATCTAAACCTCCCCTCGTTCAGTTTAAATGCTGCATCCCTTGGGTGTATCCGAGACCGTCAGATCCCAGTGATCTCACAGCTGGCTCGGATCCCAAAGCCACCTGTCCCCTTCCACCCCCAGGAACAGCTGCCCCTCGTTGGTCTCACACACAAGATTCTGCAAGTCCTTCACTTCGTACACTTAAATATATCCCTTAAATATATCCGCCAATACCCATGGAACAGGAGGGCAAGGGATCAGGGCTGGATTTCCTTTGGAGAAGCTTCAATCCTGAATTTAATGGAGCTCATAGAAACACAACCTTTGGGAAACACAGCGCTCCTTAAGTGTCCCACTGATGGGACATCAGGTGGCAGCGTGTCTGCAGAGACAGTCACTGGGCAAATGCCATCTTGGTGCCACCTTGGTGGAAGGGGAAAAGGCAAAAGCTGCTATTTCCTCGCTAATCCATGCAGGAAAACTGCTCACGGAATCCACAGTGTGCTCATTTTGTATGGGAAGCTCCATCATCCCGAGTGCTCTGCCTGTGGCTGATGAGAAAATGTCCTTTTACCTGCAGGGACCCCAAATTCCCAGAGTCACCTGCAACGTGCACACCCCTGTACCTGCAGCACTTTGGGATCAGAAGCACCATTTGGGCTTCATCCCCCATTTCTCACCCCGAGGCTGGATTCTTGCTGGATCTGATCCCACCTCCAAATTTTTGGGATGAGCTGATGCTATTTTACTTCCCATAAAACAGCCACATGCAAAGGAGGGTGAGAGCCATAATTAAGTTTCTTGTTGGAGCTTTTTTTTTGTGCATTTTTTAAGCCTTGACTTGGATTCTGAGCCGGGATATTGGAACATTAATAAGGTGAGATGTTGTCAGCCTTAGGTAAGGATTTTCTCCATGAAAAAAAAGTGGGTTTGGGACATGGACAGGAAAGATGAGAAAACCTGAAGACACCAAATACCTCCAGCCTCCATGGATGGCAGCCTGGGGCTGCAACACCCCTGTGGCTCCGAACAATTTCTGGGCAGTTAAATTACATTTGGCTGCTTGGTTAAAGATGGGATCATTATTTCCAGCGAGGCAGACACGGTCCAGATGCACTTCTCCTTCCATAACTGCACTAACACTATCCCAAACCCCAAGGAAATGCCATTTCCCAGTCCCAGGAGGCCATCTGGATGGCGGCAGAGCTTTGCCAGGTTTCCTCTTGACTTTATTAAGATGGAGCAGGTATTTAGTTTCTCATTATCCGTCTGCAGGAAACACTTGGGGACACACAGCAGCATCTTTCCTCCCAGGAGATAAAGAGGCCTCTGCAAAATCCAGGTGCCTGGAGCTGGTTTGTGCAGCTCCTCAGACATTTCCACCCCTCAGGATTTATTTGTGGGTGGATACAGCCCCGTCTATGAGAGGTTAAAAGAACCAAAGAGGCTCGTCCCTGGTTATTCCAAGCCTTGAGCATGTTTCCAAAACAGAATGTAAACACTTTTATTGTGGCAAGGACTCCTCCGTTCTTCCTGCCTTGTGTCATGCAGCCGAAGGAAAAGGAGAGTGCTTTTTCCCTCCTCATAAAGCAGGGTGTGTTCGGGCTCTGACATTTACATCAAACAAGTGCATGGCTCCCTTCCCATCTTTCTGGCTGTCCCGCGGTCATGGATTTGCAATTTCCCTGCCGGCAAATCCGGAGCAGCCAAAGGAGATCACTTTGCTGGAGTTTTCTTGTTTTTTCCCCTCTGTAACAGAAAGTGCCACAGCGGAACCGGCGGAGAGGAGATGTGGAAATGAGGAAACCAGTGGGAAGGTGTTATTTCAACTTTCCCCTTGGTCTTCAGCAGCCAAAGCCTGGCCTCGGAGATACCAGGGAGCTGTGGATCCTTGTTGGCCTTGGAAAGAATTACAGAACATCCTGAGCTGGAAGGGATCACAAGGATCAGAGTCCAGCTCCTGTCCCTGCACAGACCCCCCAACAATTCCACCCCGGGCATCCCTGGCAGCGCTGTCCAAACGCTCCTGGAGCTCTGGCAGCCTCGGGGCCGTGCCCATTCCCTGGGGAGCCTGGGCAGTGCGCAGCACCCTCTGGGGGAAGAACCTTTTCCTAATATCCAACTAAACTCCCCTGGCACAGCTCCAGGTGTTCCCTGGGTCCTGTCCTTGGTCAGCAGAGAAGAAAAGCCCATCTCAAGTGTGGACTCAGCAAAGTGGCTGATCCCTGATCCAGTTTTTTTCCATTCTGGGAACACCAATCAATGTAATTGAGCTGTTGGAGCGAGTCCAGAAGAGGCCACCAAGATGATCAGAGGGATGGAGCACCTCTGCTGTGAGGAAAGGCTGGGAGAATTGGGATTGTTCAGCCTGGAAAAGGCTTCAGGGTGACCTAACTGCAGCCTCCAGCACTTGAAGAGATCCTACAAAAAACATGGAGAAAGATTATTTACAAGGGCCTGGAACGACAAGGAAGGTTTTTCCACCCAGATCATTCCCCTGCTCTGGTTTAGACTCTTGCTGCTACAAAATCCACGTGGAAAAAGCTTCGTCAACACCCGTGGTGGGAAACAGGACAGCACTGGTCTCCAGGAGTGACAAACTCAGCCTTGCTGGGGCAGAGCAAGAGTTTTAACCAAACAAAGGATTTTTCCCTCATTTTTGAACATTTTGGTGCTGCACAGGAGCGCTGGAGGTCGGAAGCTGAGATACACACACAGAGGACAGCACTGCTCAGCTGTTAAATCCCACAGGCCAGATGCACCGTGTGGGTCAGGATGTCCCTCCACAGCGGTTGCTGGAAACTGGGAGGATGCACCTGGATGAGGATTGTCCAAAAGTTGCTGCATTCCTGCTGCAGGTCCAGGACCTCTGCTCTGAGCCTCAGTGGGGAAAGCTGGGCTGACCCCATGTGGTCATGGCATGGTTTTGGTTCTAAAAAGCATTGACTTTCCACTTACTCAGACGAAAATGTAAAATTTAGCTCAAATCCCCCAAATCTTTCCATCAAGGAAAAGGCACCGTGGTGGGAGTTAAGCTAAACCTCTGTCTGTCGTTTTCACACGGTGAAAATGTGTCCACACTCCCAGCTTCCCTGTTCGCTCAGGCAAAGCACCGCAATATAATATTCATTTTTAGCACGGATGGGACATTCCCAATCTGCTGAATCCCTCAAAATAAATGAGAAGGGATAGGAGGGGAAACTCACGCCCAGTTTGTGCCTTTCCCTTGCAATAAAAGGTTAAATATTTCACAGGTTCATCTGGCTGCAATCTGGAAGCTTTGCCCCCAGATTTTGGGTGTGCCTGGACCAAGGGAGGTTGGTGTGTGTCATCTGGTCACTCTGGGCCTGAAGAAGTCAAAAATAAGGAGTGTTGATTGTTTCCACGGTTACAGAATGATTCATTCTGATGGTAAAATAACAGGGGAGACACATGGAAAATGAAAATCATGTCTCAGAAGTGTTTTGTGTAATTATTGCGTTCACCAGTTCTCCCGCTCCAGGCTACATGCGTGCCCTGACCTCAGCTATTCATAAAACTGTCTCTTGAGATGATCACAAAGTTGGGGTTTTTTATTGAAAAGGAAATAAAACCTTCACTCATGACGTCTGTCAGCCTTGGAGGCTGAACAAGGCCCGTCCCAGCACAGGTCTTGTCCAAGCAGAGCAATGGAGCCTCCAGAAACAATCTCACTGAGATAAAAAATATCAAAGTGAGGGTCTGGAGTGACAGGAGAAGGGGCAATGGCTTTAAACTGGAAGAGGGTGGATTTAGATGGGATATTGGGAAGGAATTGTTCCCTGTGAGGCTGGTGAGGCACAGGGTGCCCAGAGAAGCTGTGGCTGCCGCCGGATCCGTGGAAGTGTCCAAGGCCAGGTTGGACAGGGCTTGGAGCAACCTGGGCTAGTGGAAGGTGTCCTGGAACGAGATGATCTTTAAAGGTCCTTTCCCACACAGCCCAGTCTGGAATTCCGGGATTCTATGATTCCAAACCCGGCAAACACCTCAGCCTTAGCGCCCCTGAGGCTGAGCGAGGGGAGGCTGTGTGTGGGAGGTGAGGTCTGTCGTGCCTCGCTTCCCTCACCCTTCCCCTCGCCAAGCCCTTTAGGGCTTCTCTGAGGGTGAAAACACCCTGCAGGCGTGGGGAACATCGGCAGGAACACCGACCCTGGACAGGACCTCCCACCACCACCGGCGACCATCCGCCATCCCGGCGGAGCCCTGAGGGCGGGGCGCGGCGGGAGGGGCGTGGCTTCTCTGAGGGGAAGGGGGCGTGTCCAGAGCGCGCACCGCCCAACCTGCGCGAGAGGAGGGGGGGGCGGGGTCCGAAAGGTCGCGAGGCCGGCGAGGCGCTGNGCGGGAGTGCGCGCGCGCTCCGGGCCCGGCACGGCCCCGCCCACCCTGCCACGTCCGTGCGGCGCGTGCGGCGCGGCCGGCGCGCGCGGGTGAGTGCGGAGCGGGGCCCTGAGGGGCTGCGGGACGGGACCCCGCTGAGGGGGTCGGTTTGGGGAGGGGTGCCGCCTCCGAGGGGCTGCTTCAGCTCAGGGGCGCTGTGGGCACCCCACCGAGGGGCTGCTTGTGTGCGTGGGGGAGGTGATATGACCGCCGCGAAGGTCTGTGTGTGAGGCAGTAGGATGCCCCTCTACCGAGGGGCTGCGGATGAAGTGAGGGGGTGCCCTCAACGGGCCATGTATGAGGTGAGGGACCCCTGTGAGGGGGTTTGGGGAAGGGTCCCACTCCCGAGGGGCTGCTACAGCTGAGGGGAGCTGTGGGGACCTCCCGAGAGACCGTGTGTGGGACACCCCCGAGGTTCTGTGTGAGGTGTGGAGACCCCCCCGAAGGGCTGTGTGTGAGGGGAGGGGTTGAGGGGACTCCCCCAAAAGGCTGCATGTGAGGGGAGGGGCTGAGGGGATCCCCTCAAGGGCCATGTGTGAGGTGGGGGGAGCCTCTCGAGGGCTTGGTTGTGCCCCAAGGGGCTGCTTCAGCTGAGGAAAGCTGTGGGGACCCTGCAGGGGCAGAGCGGGCTCTGTCACCCTGTCCCCCAAAACCGGGGGGCTGGCAGAGGTCTGGCCAAGCACCCGCTGACCCTCCCAGGGGGGCTGGGGGTGTCCCCTGGGATGGCAGCTCAGCTCAGGGGGTCCCTGGGCATACTCTGCTTCCAAAACACGTGGGGATCCCGAGATGCTCCAGGGAAACTTCAGCTGTGCACCAGGACGACCCACAGGCCAGAGCTCTTCTCTTTTCCTGTACCTTAATCCTTTTTTTCTTTTTATTATTTTTAAGTAGTATTATCCCAAGTCATATTCCTGCCTCCAGAAAATGAGTGTAGCTTTCAACCCCATCCTGCTCCAGCTGTGCCGGAAGTAGTTTGGAAAATGACTCTTAGTAGGTCACTAATTGCGCAAAGAGCATAATAAAATTTGATTTCCTCCATGTGCTTTTCCCCTGCCACGTGAGCGTGGTGTGCTGTAACCCTGAGCTGGAGTGTGAGGTTTGCTTTATTCTGTACAGACACTGTTTGAATGTTGATATGGACACTTGGGAATTTTGGGGGACAGAGGGAAAGTGACATTGGAATAGTTGAGCTGTAGGAACAGAGAAATCTGCAGAAATGTTTCTCTTTGCAATTCATCTTTCCCGCAGTTTCATTTTGAAAATTCACACGGGATGAGAGTTTGTGTTGCTGTTTAATTGCTGTAACAGCAAATTTCTTTTACTTTTATGTGCAAAATTAGGATGAGAACTGGGATTTGAAGGCCAGTGTGTACCAGCAGGTGGCATAAAAAAGGATTGTGTTATTTTTTTAATTTTATTTTAAGAAGGTTTTTTTCAGTTGGGTTTCTGGGGCCACTTTCACTTTTGAGGCTCATTATGCTGTGATGCTTCACAGCAAACATTCTGTTCTGTTCTGTTCTTTCTCTGGGCCCTGAGGTGTCTTATTTTAAAACGTGTCATCCCAAACACCTTTTTGCTTCTGCTGTTTATTTGGCCTGACCACCGGTGTGTGACTGCTGTATCATTCATGGTGCAGCTAAGGCAATCTGAAGATTTATAAAGAAGTTAGAAGTTTTCATGAGCTCTGCTCATACCAGAGCCCTGACCGGGGATTCCACAAGGGACAGAATAAGAATTATTTTCCTTTATCACAGAATTCCAGGTTGGAAGGGACCTTAAAGCCCATCTCATCCCACTCCCTGCCGTGGGCAGGGACACCTTCCACTGTCTCAGGTGGCTCCAAGCCCTGTCCAACCTGGCCTCGGATACAAGGAAGCAGAATACATCCCTCTGCTTCCTGTCATCCAGGATAACCCCAGTTCCCCAATCTCTTTAATCATTAACAGGTGTCTCTCTGTCACCTTGGCACTGGTGTTTTCCCTGTTCATGGACACCGTGGGGCTGTGCTTGGCAGCTGGGCTCTGTAAACACACGGAGCAAACAGCACAGCCCAGGAGAGGCAGTTTGGGCTGTAGCTGTGGCATCACCTGCTGTGGGATGTGGCACCCCATGCCCGAGAGATTAAATATTTATGTGTTGGGACTGGTTGGAAAAAAGTGCTTTATTCCCACTGCAGGTTTGAAATTGAACAGGAGTGCAAATGGTGTCTAAGCAGGTTGCTGGGAGGTTTCTTGAGAGTGATGCTTTCCTTTCCAGAGGGCTGTAGAGGTTGAATATCCTCTTCAGTGTCTTATCAGGCTGGATTTTTCCAAGGCAAACACAGCACTCCGTGTGCTGACGTGCGCCGTGCCCGGGTGCACACGCTCCGTTAACCCGGCGGGTGAAGGCTGAGCAGATGAAGTGAACAGCGGTGTATTCACCTTTCTTGAAATGCCTGAGGAAAATCCCGTGGCACGCTGCAGGGGAAACAACTGATTTAGAGATGAAACCGTGCCTTACCTGTGTCACTCCGTTCCAGATCCACGTCTGCAGCCATGATGCCCGTGGCCACCGTGATGCCCGACGACACGCCCATGTTTGACCCCAGAATCCTGCAGGAACTCGACTGGAGCGAGAACACCACGACCTTTTCTCCTGCTATTTCTCCGCTGGACCCAGGGGATGGGCTGGTCCTGAGACCACTTTGCACAGCTGATTTAAATCGAGGTAGAATCCTGGTTTATCATCGCCAGAAATGGCACTGGGGGGCTGAGTTGGTAACTTCCGTTTCTGCAGGAGGTCTCGGTAGATTGGGATTGCTCATTTTCCCTGATTTGGGTTATTTGTATCAGTAAACAATTTGATGGAATTACAGAACATCCTGAGTTGCAAGGGACCCATGGGATCATTGAGTCCAGCTCCTGAACCTGCACAGCACACCCCAGCAATCCCACCATGTGCCTTGTCCAAATGCTTCTTGGGCTCTGGTAGCCTTGGGGTTGTGACCACATCCCTGAATTATAGCTTTTGGTATCATGGATTGGTGCTGTGTTGGGTGACCCTGAAAATCTGGTTTAATGTTTTAATCCTAAAATTCAACTAAAATCTTCCAAATATTCCACAACTTCCCATTCACCATGGTTTTGGAGAGGGAGCACAGTTGTTCATACTGTTCCCTTTAATACCAAAGCAACGTGAACAAACATCTTGGTGTATGAATTCTCCTTCAGTTCTGGAATTCGGATAAAAAGGTTTGGATTCATTATTTCAGGCTTCCTTGAGCTTTAGCCAATCCTTCAACATTGCTCAATGCCATTGTGGTGGGATGGTGCCACGGGGATGGTCCCTCTCCAAACAGCTGTGTTGGATTGTTCCGTGCTGTTTGGAGCTGGTTGTGTGTCTGTCCCTCACTGAGAGTTGTTTCCCCCCTCCTTTCCTGACAGGCTTTTTTAAGGTTCTGGGTCAGCTGACGGAAACCGGAGTTGTGAGCCCGGAGCAGTTCATCAGTGAGTACCTCATCATTCCTTGGCATTTCCATGGAGGCTGCAGGGAACCACAGGATCCTGATGCCTACAGCAAATCCGCTCGGGTGTGAGGCTCCCGAGTGCCTGATGCCAGAGGGAATGATTGGCTCAGCTCCCCCCAGGCAGCCCTTGGCACTCAGCCTTTGGATCCAGTTGCAGCTATCCCCAGGGCCTTGCTTGGCTGGGACAGGCCTGAATTGTGAAACTCGTTTTTAGACTCAGCTCTAGATACCTGGTAGGATGGATTATTTGGGCAGAATTTGGGTTGCACCAAGCCCTGTCCAAGCTGGCCTGGAACACTCCCAAGGATGGGGCAGCCACAGCTTCCATGGGAAGCCTGTGTCAGCCCCTCCTCACCCTCTCAGGGAAGAATTCCTTCCCCATATCCCACCTCAGCCTGCCCTGTGGCAGTGGGAAGCCATTCCCCCTGGTGCTGTCCCTCCAGGCCCTTGTCCAAAGTCCCTCTCCAGCTCTGTTGGAATCTACTTTAGGTCCCCTTTAGATCCCACTCTCAGGCTGGACAGGCAGTGGGGAAGCAGCCCAGGGATGCAGGGAATCCCAGGATTTAAGCCAAACCCACCACTAATCCATATCCCCAACTGCCACATCCACACAGCTTTTACATCCCTTCAGGGATGGGGACTCCACCACTGCCCTGAGCAGCTGTGCCAGGAATGGACAAACCTTTCCATGAAATTCTTCCCTATGAGGGTGGGGAGGCCCTGGCACAGGCTGCCCAGGGAAGCTGTGGCTGCCCTTGGATCCCTGGAAGTGTCCAAGGCCAGGTTGGACAGGGCTTGGAGCAGCCTGGGCTAGTGGAAGGTGTCCCTGCCCATGGCAGGGGCTGGAATAGGATGAGCTTTAAGGTCCTTCTAACCCAAACCATTCCATGATTCTATGTTGTAGCACCCATGAGCAGAGATGCTCAGCAAGGAGGGTTCTCTGGGCAGATAAGGAAAAGGAATTTGTGTTATTCCTGCTTTTTCCTGGGTTAGTCTGACTCTGGGGTCTTGGGCATATCTTCCTTGTGATCCCACAGTGATTGGCAGTCAGAGACTGCTGCAAATATCAGACTTAACTGCAGTTTAATGTGAGCCTGAATTGCCTGTTCCACTCTGTGCCTGCTCCCACAGAAACCTTTGAGCACATGAAGAGGTCTGGAGATTACTACGTTACCGTGGTGGAGGACACCAACCTGGGGCAGATCGTTGCTACGGCAACGCTGGTTATAGAACATAAATTCACTCACTCCTGTGCCAAGGTAAATCCTGCAGCTGGGAAGGGAGGAAAAGATCCTGTCCCTGACTCTGGGCGTGTCGGTTTTATGGTGTTACTGGGTGGTGACAACCTCAGGTTGTACCAGGCAGGTTTCGGTTGGATATTGGGAAAAATTTCCTTGTGGAAAGGGTTGTCCAGCCCTGGCACAGCTGCCCAAGGCAGTGCTGGAGTCCCCATTCCCTGAGGGATTTCAAAGCCGTGCAGATGTGGCACTTGGGGACGTGGTCAGTGGTGGCCTTGGCAGTGCTGGGGGACAGTTGGGCTCAACGGTCTTAGAGGGCTTTTCCAACCTTAAAAATTTTTAAAATATATCTTTAAAAAGATCAGATATTTTCTGCATTTAAAAAGTGTATCACATCCTTGAGTGCCAAGCTAATAGTAAAAGGAAACTGGCTTTTCCTAAGGAAAAAGAGCACTTGGAGGTGTGTCCCATTATCCCAGTGAGCTTTTGAAGGAGTCAGACATGGTTCTGGCAGAGCAGATGGCTGAGGATCTCCGTGCTGGGAGTCCCAGCCAGGCTGTGAGAACAGGGAGCTGGAAGGGCAATTCCAGGCTAACACACACGTGCCTGTGCTTTCAGAGAGGCAGGATAGAAGATGTGGTGGTCAGCGGGGAGTGCAGAGGGAAGCAGCTTGGAAAACTGTGAGTATTCCCCACCTTTGCCATTCAGCAGCGGGTGGGCACCAAGCCCTTACCCCTCACACCTTCCTGCCAAGCACCTGGGAAGAATTCAGCCAGCTGGGATTAAAATGATCTGCAGGAAAACGCAGAGAGTGCTGTCAGCCCTCAGCGTTGTGGCTGTGATAATTTAACTAATTAAATACTCACTGAGCCAGCATTTAACTGCTGGGTTTTTTTATCTTTTCCAGATTAACGTCCACCCTCACCTTGCTAAGTAAGAGACTGAACTGTTACAAAATCACACTGGAGTGTCTGCCCAAAAATGTGGATTTCTACAAGAAGTTTGGCTATTTGGTATCTGAAGAAAACTACATGTTTCAACGGTTCTTTAATTAACAACTTCTAGGTGTTTTGTTTTTTTGGGTTTTTTTTTCTTGGAAAGACTATTGGTGGAGGAGCTTGTGCTACAAACATTCTCTCCGTGGAAAATCTATAGAGTTTATTGCTGCAAATATAACAATCCCTATAAATAATGAACATCAAATGTGTAAATCTTGGGGGGAAAAAAAATTACTGAGGTTTTTAGAAAGGGTCCTCTGGGTTAGAAAATAAGTTTAGAACTAATTTTTACTACTGTTGAGTCGAGGTGAAGCTTTTCTGTTCTAGCTGAGTTACAAAGGACTCGTTAAAGGGATGGTTTTTAACCAAAGGTATATATTTTTATCTCAAATTTTTTCTTGCATTGTATTTTTCTAAAGGTTTGTGCTTCTTTTCTCAGTGGCCAAAGGACAGCCCCTGGGGCTGTCCTGCTGGCTGTGCTGATAGAAGGATGAGGTAGCTGGGGAAGGGATGAGGCTTCTCTTATGCAGAATTAGTGACACAGAACAGGCCTTTGTTCTGGTTTTTCCATGACACCTCATGGAAGTGCTGGTGGTGCATCAGAAGTTTTATAGGCACTGTTTTCCAAGACTGGATTTGTTACTGTTGGTGCAGGCTGGGGAGAATCCTTACAGGCTGTGCTGAACTCCCAGTCTAAAAATGAATGTGTGCTTCTCACTGCAGGGCTCCTGCACTTTAGCTGATAACTTGGTTTTCAGGATAATGACTTTTTTCTGACATAAAAACCCCAAACATGGTTTGCAGCAGGGCAGAGGTAACTGGCAGACTGGAATATCTGATGGATGTAGTGGGGTTCTGGCTAGCAAGCAATGGGAAGGGGATTGGGAGGGGCAGAATCAGCTTCACCTGAGAGAGCTGGGGCTGTTCAGCCCAGAGAAGGCTTAGAGCCACTTCCAGTGCCTGAAAAGGAAGGAGAGGGACTTTTCTAGGGGCGGGACAAGGGGAATGGCTTCCCACTGCCAGAGGGCAGGGTTAGATGGGATATTGGGAACTGGGAGTTCCTCCCTGGCAGGGTGGGGAGGCCCTGGCACAGGGTGCCCAGAGAAGCTGTGGCTGCCCCTGGATCCCTGGGAGTGTCCAAGGCCAGGCTGGACAGGGCTTGGAGCAACCTGGGATAGTGGGAGGTGTCCCTGTTGGAATGAGATGAGTTTAAGGTCCCCTCCAACCCAAACCATTCTGGGATTCACTGAACACCCCTGTCCCAGTCCCTGGAACTGCAGAGGGCCAGGTGGGCTCTGCTTTTGCCAGGAGGGATTTACACCTGTGGCACAGCAAAGCAGGAGAGAAATCCCCCCTTCTGCTCCAGAGGGATTGCTGCTGCTGTGGAGCTTCCCTCTTGCTGTAAGATTATAAATGATTTTAGCACTTTTGCCAGGGGTGCAAAGCAAATAACGTCCAAAGCCCTGCTGCCAACAGTGGTGTTTTGTGTGGGGAGTGACAAATCCCCCAGCCATGAATAGGGCATTATACCCAGCCAGGGTTGTTTGTGGGCAGCCAGGCCTTGCACACTGTCCTGCTTTGTGCTCTGGAGAGCGACTCTACACTGCTGGGGGCTCTGCTTGATCTTCTGAGGGTTCTCCACTCCATACAGTGTCTCCTTGGTGATGTCTGCTTTATTTATTGATTATTTTTTTAAGGAATAGCTTTGTTTAAGCTGAATAAATGATTGCCACCTGTATCTGGACTGTTTTTCATGGAGTGAGGATGTGCTTGCTGAGCAGCAGCACCTGCTGCAGGTACCTGTTCCCCTTCCCTAGGCTGAAAAGAACACTTTTAGCAATTCCATGTGGATTTCTCTCCCAGGAGAAAGCAGACTGCTCCTCTGACAGCATCTGCGTGGCTTGAGCCCTGACTCTCATATTCTGTAAAGCCGCTCCTGCTTTCTGCTGGCCCAAGTGACTGAGGTGGATTTTCTTGCCTCCCACAGTTTTAATTAATTTGGAATTTCCACTGATTTAAAGTGGATTATTTGAATTCCATGATATCTACACCATCTGAAGAGCCCCAGGCCCTCATTAAGAGTTAATGAGAAGATCAGAGTGAGGAGCAGGTGCTGTGGCCCCGCTCAGATCACTGTCAAACACATGAATGGGGTTGAAAGCTGGGGGTTGTGGCTGCATCACAATGGCCCTGCCGGGCACAGCCCCCTCAGAGCAGCTGAAGAGCTCTTTGTTCATCCCAGAGGTGCCATTCCCACCCCTCTGCAAAAACAGCAGCTGGAGAGCTGGAAGTGCCCAGCCTGGGGACTTGGAGGTGCCTCTGTGGGGTCAGGGGTGCCCCGGGCCCCTGGGACACCACGGTCACAGAGGGTGTTTGAAACTGTCACAGGGATGGGGACAAAGCCACAAGTGCCACAGCCCCGGGGGCAGGGAAACACAGGAACTGCAGCAGCCCTGAAACTTATCCACAGCACAACGGGCTGAAGAGGAAAATCTAAAATACAGACATAAATATGTATATTATGTAGGTATATATAAAATATATATATTTTATATATATATAAAATATATACACATTTATGTTTATAACGTGTAAATATTTTTTATATTGCTATATATACACATACAGAGAGACTGTATATATATATAAAATATACATAATCAACCATGACCTCCTTGAGGCTAGCATCAACATTTTCATAAATGTCTTCCCCCTGGGAAGATCTTCCCTGGACCACAGAGGCATCTGGGTACCTCTGGTTTATATATATAGTTATATATAGCTAGATAGCTCTCTTTTTATATATATAAAATACAAATAATACATATATATATAAAAACAGCAGTATTTGGACACATAGTTGATTAATACCAGAGAATCCCAGAATGGTTTGGGTTGGAAGGGACCTCAAAGCCCATCCCATTCCAGCCCCTGCCCCAGCCAGGCCCACTCCCACTATCCCAGCCTGCTGCAAGCCCCACCCAACCTGGCCTTGAACACTTTATTTTTTGTCAGAACCAGCCCTGACAGCACTACCAGCTGCTCCAGAGGTTGAATGTTACCTCCTCCCTGAGATTTAAAATCTTTGGCTAAGACCTTTCCCACGCTGAGGAAGAGATCTCCATCTCCTTGACTCTGCTTCCCCTAAGCTGGAAAAGGCAACTTCAGCACCTCAGTGCAGAGCTGTGGATTCCCAAAGATTTGGGTGCTGCAGTTTTGTGTCTGAACCTGGGAAATAAAAAATAGTAATTCACCCTCCACTTCCCTTTCAAGTCCACAGTGAGGGACCCCTGCTTCCAATTCCTGCCTTTAGTTCAACCCCCAAAACCAAATACTGAAACACCTCGTGGCAGTGAAACTACTGGAGACAGACACAGGAAGTTTTAAATAGATGGCTTAGTAACAGATCTGAGGAAAATTAAATCTCAGAATCCCTTAGGATCTGACAGGCAGACAGACCAGAACGACTGTAAAAGGCACCAGGAGGGGCTAATGCCAGGAAAAAAAAAAACTGGATTGATGAAAAATCCTTAGTCATGGAGCTTGTCAGTAGGAAATGAGTGTTCCCAGGACCCCAGAGAGAACAGACCCAGACATGGACGAGCCTGGAGAGATGAATCAGTGCCTTCCATCTGTGTTTCATCCCTCCCCTCTCCCCAGGGACCTGAAACAAGGATTTGATGCTTCCCCGCCCAGCTCCAGCAGCAGCTCGTGGCTGGCAGTGTCTGGGGGCTGTGCAGGGCCAGGCACAGCCCCGCTGCAGCCATGGGGGAGCCTCGTGCTCCGAAGGCCGGGAATGTATTTCCCAACAGCCCCAGAGCATTCCTTTATGGAGAGAGAGTCACTTCAGAGCAGGAACAAACCGTCTACACCTGCAAAACCAGCACTGCACCCTGAGCCAGGCAGCTGGACACTGACACAGAGCAGTTCTCCAGGAGATAAATCACTTCCTTTTCGCCAGCTGAAAAGTTCTGAACTAAAGCATCGCACTCCTTATTGCAGATTTTTTTTTACCCTGAAGCAATTACACTGCTCCATCACTGCTGTAGGTGGCTGAGGGTAGCAGCAGGAACAGGAATGTGCTGCTGAGCCCTGGTTCAGCACTCCAGGGCCTTCACATTCCATGGGAACAGAGGTTATGAGGCTGGAAAGCCCTGGAACACCCCACCCCCTCACCCTGGCTCAGCTACCAGCCCTGACTCCCTGCAGGTTTCCTCCTCAGGTGTCACCCCCATCTGTTCCAGAGCAGCTCTGACCCAGACATGGATTTCCAAGCCAGGTTCTGAGTACCTGCACGGGCCCTGACAGAGGCCAAGAGCTCCACGTGCTCCAGAGGGATCATCCCTCCACAGGCCTCCCCAGGAGATGCAAGGCCAGGCAAAAGAGATTCACATTCAGAATTCAGATTCCTGCCTTCAACTGCCCAGAGCTCTGCCCAGGGACCCCCTGGCACAGGCTGTCCCTTCTGAGGTGACACAGGACAGCTGGCCACGCACACAGAGCGTATCCAAGCGCAGGGGAGCAGCTGGATGCTCTGATCCCCAAATCCTGAGCCCATTTTTTCCCTGTTAAAGCACAGTCCGGTTACCAAGCTCAGGTTTCCCAAACACACAAGTTTTTCTAACAGCCTTGCTCAGTCACCACAGTGCTCCCAAATCATGCCAGTCCTGGCTTTTAGGCAACAAACATTGGGAAATAAAGCAGATGCAGAACTAGAGGTTCATGCTTGCACAACCTCTGGGCTGCTGAGACAGGGGAGTTACAGCTGCACAAAGCACCCTGACAAGCCCCCATCTGAAAACTTTAAAGCATCAAGAAGTGTTTCCTTAGCTGAGTCTAATGTTTTACAAGACTTGAGGTGAATCCTTGAAGTCTTGATCCCATTATGGGCAGTGCTTTGGGCCTCAGTTTTCAAAGACAAATCCAATTTTTACCTCAAATGATGCAACTACTGCCTTGCAACAGCAACTACTCCTGGAAAACCAGCTTGAGGATGTTCTAGATAGTTCAAGTTGAACTAACCTCTATGTTTATGTTCCTAAAGCACAATTCTGCCATAAGACATACTGAGAACAAGGTGAATTTTAGCAAACTTTTTCTTTACTAAAGTCTCTTGTTATAAATTACACAAATAACTTTATAAACAAATCCCCCCCACTTGCATTTTGTTTAAAGTAATAACTTTATATCATACAAATAAAGAAATTTCAAGTATGAAAAGTGCATTATTGCAATAATACCTCTTTGCAAGTCCAAAAATCTTGGTTTAGAATAAAACTGTAAAGTGTAAAAAAGGAGTAAAACAATCAGTGCCATCTATTCATTCAAGAAGTCCAACATCTTAAAAATGATGCTTAGTGTGTTGCAGAGGCAGATTTACATCTGAAAGCAACATGTAATTGAAAAGAAGCTATGTGTGTTCATTGTTTTGCATTAAATCTTGTTTTGTTTTTGTTTTGTTTTTCCCTAGTTTTCTTCACCTTTCTTGGCAGGAATTCTCACTACAAGCAGTGCTCGTCCTCAGCCGTCAGCCGTTCTGCGCTGCTGCCACCTGCATGGTGCCAAGGTCCTCATCCTCCTCGTGCATCCTCTTCAAACTTCCTGCAGGAGGCAAGAGGCAACTTCAGCCAGGGGAAACCAGGATATTTAAACACCTCACGCTGCAGTTTAAACTCAGCTTGCACGCCAAAAGCCACCCCCCTTTCCAAGGGGAATAAAAAATAATAATTAAAAAAAAAAAACAATCCGAGAGTTTGGGATTCCGCCACTAAAGGTTTGCTTAAAAATCACCTCCCACCCCCAGCAGGAGAAGCTTCTCACCTGTGCTGCCAGGTGGGACTGAGAGGGATCTCTCCAGCTGCAGAGGTGACATCATCTGGATGGTTAATTTTGCTAGATAGATGGCTTCATATTCCTGGAAAGGTCCAAAAAATGTTGATTGGAATTACTTTGGCATAAAGCTTTGTAAGGATGAGCAGGGCCAATTCAGGGAGCATCTCATATTCAGGCACAGCCTTGGGAGGAGGAGAATTCTTTATTGCTTTGACACGAATGAAAAAAACCATCAGGAAGTCAGAGGAAAAGAAAAGTTCAAGGATGACTAAAGAATGACTTTAAGGAACAAACAACATTTCCTCTGCAGCTCCCTCAGCATGAACCAAGACATTTCAGAGCTTCTTAATCACTGCACAAAGCAGGATTTTTATTTCTCCTCCATTCCTGGATTTGCTTTGTCCAAAGCTTAAGTCTAAGGAACTGAGGTGCCCACTCATCTTCCTCCCAAGCTCTACTCCAGCTCCTGACATTTCCTTGAAGCATATTTGTGTAGTAAATGTTCAGTCTAAGTAGAAGTGGCAGTTTGGCAGGAAGGTGATTCATTAAATGGCTTTTCAGTTATGATCAGGAATAAAATAAAATTCACCTGAAGTTGATGGACAAATCCAGCATTAGGATTAATACAGAATCTTCTTTCTTGGACGTAAGTAAATGCATCCCTTAAAAAGAGAAGGGGAAAACACTTCAGTGAAAAATATACAGAAGTCTCTGTGGTTTGAGTCTTCCTTCAGATTATCAGTTTTTCAGCACTACAGAACCTCTAAACTCTCCCCAGAACTGGTTTTTACGACTGAAATTGCTTGGCCAAAGCAGGAAGCAGCAGCTGTACCATTCTGTTTGCCCAGCCCAGCGCTCAGCTCACTTTCCTGCTCAACACAGGCCCAGAACAGCCCCTGGGGCCTTTCCCAAGGTTTTATCCATGGATGGAGGCTGGTGCCCTGCTTCTCTGAGCAGCAGGAGCCTAATTGTTAAAAAAAAATGGGTGTAAACACATGTGCAGTGAAGTGAAATGGAATAATCAGCCCCTGGTAAAATCTTAGGTCAGGCAGTTGTTACCAGCCGAGACTGAGTGAAAACACAACTGCTTCTGTTCCCTCCAAAATGATTATTCCATCACACCCCCTGAATTAAAACCTGAATAACTCTTCTTACCTGTACTTCACCCCAAATGTTTCCATTATGTATGCAATAACTAAGGCAGCACTGGAAAAAAACAAATAAAAATTAGTTAAATATCTTTCAATTGTTTAAAAATATTTCATATCAGGATGGATCATTTCCTACCTTCTAGAAATCCCTGCGTTTCCATGGACAAGAACTTTTCCTGAGAAGGAAAAAAAAAAAAAAAAGCCACAAAATCAACCATATTTGTATAAACTGAAGAGAATTGTTTGAAATATGGTTTTCCCTTGTTATGGAGAACCAGGCAGCAGCAAGGCACATCCAAGGAAAGCAGGTGTTCACCCTGAATTTCTGACTACACTCTGCCCACTGGGATACAGGAGCTGGGATTCCTGCTCCTGTGAGGATTCTCAGTGACACAAGGGCCACAATGCACATTTCAGGTCCTACATTAGACAGGAGACAAGAAAACTTCATGCACAGAACTCTGTTGTGTTTCAATTGGAAAAAAAAAAATAAACCCCAGAGGTTGATCTTCCAGTCAGAGGCAAAAGGAAAGAACACTTTGCTTTAAATTTGCCTAATACAGTTCAAATCAAGCATAATAAATCCCCAAATTTAAGAAAAATCTCATATTTAAGAGCCTCCAATACATATCCCTAAGTTAAAGCTTTAACAACACCTTAGTAAATGAGGGAAAAGTTAATATAATTTTACCTCCACTTTGTAAACTTCCATCAATAAATTCTTTAGTCTGAAAAGAAAAAAAAGTATACAAGACTCAAACTTTCAGATTATTTTAAGTGTGAGTAGTACTAACATCTAAATTTGGTATAATTTTTTAATCAGTCTTTATTTACAGTGACCATAATGTACCTTTATGCAGACTTAAACCTTACTTCAACTGGACATTTGTATTTCTTTTGTATTTTTACCTATTCCTAAAATTAATTTAACTACTCCAAAACAAAAATTTAACTACTTTCACACTAGTGCAAAAACCAGTGTGAAGGCACTGTTGGGTTTTTTGGTGGAAGAAGGAACAAAATGCTTTTGGCTCAGTTGCAAACTAAATTAAAATAAAGATATAAACCCATAGCTCAAAACCAGGGTTTTGTTCTAGTAATTGGCATTGTTTAATTTACAAGTTACTTTCTAATTCCTCTGCAGTAAACATGTTTTAAGACACTGTAAAACTTAGTTATTACTTTGAATTTGGTTTAGAATTTGTTACAAGAAATGCAAATACTCTTGGGCTCAAATAGAAGTTTCCCCCAGGTCAAGGGCCCCAGAATTCCCCCATGACCAAATCTCTGTTTTGAGACCAGTATTTTTGAGTTTTAGTTCTTTTTTTTTGATTCCATAACAAGAAGCAGCTCTTACAAATCCACCTGTTTCCACACTTGTAAAAAGGAGTTAATTACACTTATTAAAGTGTCAATAACAAGGTCAAGAGCTGGCAGCACTCCCAGGTGCCTCAGGCTGAGCATCCCAAATTTGCAACTGGTATCTGTTAGTTCAGAAAACTCCTGGGCAGCTCCCTTCCCAATCCATCTACTCACCATAGGGAAAAATCGGATTATATTCTCCACTGGATTATCTGCAATATCCAAGACTAAATACCTGCAATGAAAACAGCTCCTGTGAGCACACAACACCACAGAGCTGCTACAGCCCCTCCACTGCACTCACACCTGCAGGAGGAACCCAGCACAACCCCCTGGCTTTAATTCCTGGTCCCAAACTCCAGGATTTCTACAATCAAGGAACCTCTGGAGCTGTCCTTGTGAGGAAGGGAGTGAGGAATCTCCTCCAATATATTCCCCTGACAGATTTCTCCTCTCAGAAATCACTTAAAACTGAAGACAGTTACTGCAAACTATGGATAATCCTAATTTGCAGACTCGTTCAGGATGAATAAAATTCATGGTTTGGATTTAAAAGTCTTTCTGCACCTCAGCACATTTTTTAAATAGTTCTGACAACATGAAAATATTTGGAAAGAACACACGCACACAAAAGAATCTTGATAATTTCTCACCTAAATAACTGCTGGAAGTTTGGTTTAATAAAATTTGCTTCAATGTTCTGCCGTATGCATATTACATGGGTTATTCCATGTTTCTGGAGTATAGGTAGCTGTGGAGGAAGAAAAAAAATATCTTTTTAAAATTACAGATTCATCTATTACACTGTAATAAAAAGAAAAGCTGTACTTAGATACAAAATAGGGCTGTATCAAGGAAAATCTGAGCTGGTTTTCCAGAATTCAGAGTGTGCAAATGTTGTCTTTCCAAAAGAAAAAATTCCTCACAATAACAAAATAAAGAAGGCATTCAATGGACTTGTTTGTCTCTGCCCACCTTTCACTTTGCCTGAAACTTCAAGTCCCTACACGAGGGAGGAATTTGCAGCCAGCATTGGACCCTTGCTGGAATCAGACCATGAAAATAAGATTATTTAAACCATGAGGCAAATTTGCAGAGCCAAGCTGTGCCTGAGCAGTGCTTGACTTCATTGTAGATTTAATTTTCCTTGTTTTAATGTCTGCGTGTGAGTTCCCAGCTCTGATTTGTCTTACAACCCCTCAGCAAAGGAAACAGGAGTTGGTGAAGTGTCTCAAATGGTTTAAATTTTCTGAGAAAAATTATATTTAAGACTCAATTTTAATACAAATAGCTCCGACCATCCCACAAATGCACCACATACTCCTTCCACTCTGGCATTTTTCACATTCCAGTTCAGAACTGCAACCAAATTTACACCTCTATAGATACACTCGAGCAGATCTCCACAGTAACGAATCAAATTACCACAGCAAAGCTTCCCTGTGAGAGAATATTCTGAAAAAATCATACCTTGCTTTTCATAGCTGAAGAATATGGGCCTAAAAATAACCCAGGTAAGATTTCCTAGGAGGCAGGAGAAGAACAGACATTTAATACCAACTCAAAATGATTTGAAATAACACATTTCACTCACCTCAGACCGTGGCCATGGACACAAATCATTTACATATTACTGAAGTGTGTAATCAATCTCATTTATAGCAGGACAAGGGAAAAAAAAATGGTTTGGCAGGATAAAAGAAACATGATCTTGGTGCAGGAGATCTTGTTTTGCACCAGGAATAAAGTCCTTTATCTGGATTAAGTTCCAGGTTGATTCCTGCATCTCAAGAATCATTCCAGCCCCAGATCAAGTGAAGGCAACTCTTAACTTGGTTTATAATTCTGTCTTGTAATTAATTCCAAATTGCTCTCCTGAAAAGAGATACACACATGGAAAGTCTTCAAGCTTTGGCCTAGCAGTGGGAAAATATCAGTTTTTAACCATTTATCTCCCCACCAGTGAAGATATGCAGGTGTGTAGATCTTCTCTTGTGCCAAGGTTTGACTGCCACCACAGTAGGAGAATTTTAATTGCCCATCCCACTGGAGAACACTTCCAAGTTTAAGACAGAAGGCAAATCTCTGATACATTTTCAGTAATCATCTAAAAACATTCAGAAAGACAAAAATGTAATATTTGGGGGATTTCTGTTTTAGTACTTGCACAACAGAGATGCAAACACACCTGCATTCCAAGCTGGCAAATCCTCACCTTAATTAACTAATTAATTCTGTCTCCCATGGTGCTGCCTGACACTTTACAGGTAAAGACTGATTTTGATACCAGCTCTTCTTTCTCCTCATTAAATGCTCCATGGGTTTTGCCTCAGACAGTAAATAAAAGTGTCCTACCTGCATCTCTCTCCTCATGGGATAGGTCCAATCCTTAAAAAAAAAAAAAAATTAAAATAATTACACATACAACAGAGAAAAACATTCAGGCAGAGATTTGTACACGCATTTTATAGAAAATAATCACAAGTTCTCTACAAGCTCCCTGCTACCTTTTCACATGGATGCCAGCACCACCCAAGTGCAAGGAATACTATTTGGAAAGTTAATGTGAAGAAACCTCAAGTATTCCACAAAGAATCCTTAAGGCTGGAAAAGATCCTTATCAGCTGTACATCCACACCTCAGCTTTCTGCTTAGAAACTTCCCTCTGAAGTGAGGAGCGGAAAAAAGAGAAAGGAAAAAAGCTTTAGCACATTCTGTACTAGCCAGAGATGCAAAAGAATTCCTTTGGCTGGTGCATTCCTGCAGCCACTGAAAAAAACAGAAGATAACAAGCGGAGCAGGTAACTCCCTTAAAATCCACACTGCCTCACCTAATCCACTCTGACCGTGAATATTCCAGATTCAGCTCGAACAATTCCAGAAATCTGTGCTCTCCACGACCACAGCGAGCCATTAGTGAGTCTCCCCCATTCCCCATCCCACAGGAAACTGGGAAGGCTCCTCACACAGTAAACGTGTCCACGATGCTGCGGGTCATTTACAGCCCAACACCCCCTTCCACAGAATCCCAGACCCCCAGGACTGGGAGGGTTCAGCTCCCACTCCCAGCTGACCATTCACCACCAGAACTGCCCAGAGCAAACGCCGGGATCAGCATTTCCATCCTCTGCTCCATTCTGCAGCTCTGCCAAAGCTGAGCACAAAACGGCTCAGGCAGAGACTATTCCTGTCTCTCCTTCCCTACAACTCCCACTGGCCTCTATTAACAGGCTCTTAGTCATTCCTTGACCCTCACACACGAAGGAGTTGGAGCTGAGATCCCCGTTACCATCTGGAGGTAAAAGAAAAAAAGAAAAAGGGGAATAGTCAAATATATCCAATAGACGGCATACATTTATTTACATAACTCTGTTGTTTGATTCACACACACACCAGCAGCTAAGAAAAAACTCCCCCTATGTTACGTTCTGATATCCTCAAAAGTACGGGGAAGTTAAACTCCAAATATTCCAGCTGGGAAGGGAGGTCTGGATTACAGCAGGAAGGATCCCTGAAACTGCAGCACTGTCCACCTGAGCACCCACACTTGTGCCAGTAGCATTAATTTCACATTACACCTCTTTTTACCAATACAATAAAAATCCTGTGCTTCCCTCAGACACCCCCACAGTGCACAGGGAGGATTTTTCCAGCTCTTGGCAGTGGAATTAGGAAGGATTTTAGTATCAGGAAAGTTATTCTGGAAAAGAAAGCAAACAAACATTAAGGCGCTCCAGACAATCCTTTGGATACCACCTAAAGTGGCAGCACAAACAGAGAAATAAAATGCATTGAAATGGGCTTTGCTGAAGACACACAAGCAGCTAAATTCCTTCTGCACGTTCCAGCTGGAATAATAAACTCTTGGAAGTAGAAAGGAGGAACGCTGTGACAAAAGGATGACATTTACAGAAGTGGATCCTTTGAAGGTTGACCTGAGAGGGTTCAGCACAACCCTGCTGGCTTTGCTCTGTACACAAAAGCATCGTTCACTCCTCCAAAGCCCAGGAAACGCCAGGTTTGTCCGAGTTTCAAACCAACCCTAAGAGCAATAAACTCTGAAAAGCTTAAGCTGCACTCCAGGAAAATACAAGCACTTTAGTGGGTTTATTACTCTGCTTGTAGCATTTAAAAGTCTTAAGCTGGAGCACAATGAAAACACAAATCCATCACTCTTTTGGCTTAACAACACATTGCAAATATTCCTTTCAAATGCATCAGAGGCAGGAATGTTTTAGTCCCAACAGCTGTAAGCTGTGCAAAATAAATAGGAATTGAGAAATGCAAGTCCAAAGGGAACCAAATCCCAAAAGACAGCACAGATGTTCTGAACAAGAAAAAAATACCACTAAAGGCCCCAAACGTTGGTCTTCAGTGCCCTTCAAGAAGCTAAAAAGATACAGTTTCCAATGGGATTTAGTCTGCAAAATAACTCTCTGAAAGACAGTGTTTAAGGAAAACATTTAATCTGAGACAAGTACACAGACTACTGAAAGAGTGATTTTGGTGACTGCTGACAGCCCTTCAAGGCTTTCAAAACCAACAATGCCAGATTATTCAAATGCTATGCAAAGTTATGTAAAAAAACCCAATCTATTAATGGAGACTGAACCCAAGCACAGGTTCCATTTTAAGGAATTTATCCATCAGCCAGGTTTTCCACACTGTCTGGAGCACCCAGCAGACAAATAACAACTGAAAGCTTCTCTTTTGATCAGATCAAATGCAAGAATTTTGCTAAGAAAACAAAGGGTGATGCCAGAGGTGATGGGGAGAACAGCATTCCTTGCTGCCAAGCATTTGGGAGATTCTCCAAGACAACTCACTGGAAGACTCAACCATCAATACTTGTAAGACACTAAAGAGATGGAGTGGAAAAAATAACCCCCAGAACCCCAAAGTTTTAAAGATGAGCCACTCCTCTCTGAGAGCTCTCCCCAGATATGCAGGAGAAGGGGGAATAAAGCACATTCCAAAGCCCTCCCTTCCCCATCCACAGCCAGTCTCCAGCTGAAATAAATGGAAGCTATGAATTAACAGCTAAGACTTGTCCACACTACAAAGAGCTTCTTGGTATCCAATACCCAAACTACACCGAGAGCAGCTCTGCCAACACTTTGGGTTATTTTGTCCATATTTTGCCACACCTGCACCTGTCCTTCCTTAGAACAGTTTAATGGCAAAAAGTGACACGTGAACGTTTTTTCTGTAAGAGCGACCTTGGCTAGGACTTAACATAAAAAATTCATATTATGATTTTTTAATTCTTTTACCAGCCCTGACACTGAGAGTTCCGTACCAAAGCGAAGAGTGTGGTTTTTAAACACAGCACCCAATGTGCGTATGCCTCTCCAGAAGGAATGCAGTGAAACGGACCCACGTGACACAGATTAACTGGTCCCTCACTGACAGCTGAAGTCTGCAGACCCATCTGATTTTCACACACAAAAGGTACGGCCCCAGTCTTTGTCAAAGCTCAGCTCTGGCTGAAAGGCAAGCCCAGTTAGGATGGTTCAACTCCTGCTGCCTTATAATCAGTAGAGCCTGCAAACCACAGGCTGGCCCAGGCGAAGGGAGAAGCTCTCAGAGGTGCTGAAAGAAACCAGGAAAAGAAATCAAATCAGTAGTTAGAGGAGAATGACAGCAGGAAGTCTTTTCTAGATCTTCCCTGCTGCCTCTCACCTGGCTCAGCACCATCCACCCCCTGCAATGACTCCTCCAGCTTCCCAGACCATCACTCAAATCCTTTGGAAAAGCCGCACACAGCTCCCAGTAAAACCTCCCTGACCACTCCAGACATCCAACCCTTTCCCAACTCCCAGACAGCTCTTTTATTGTTGATTTATAGCATCACTTCCCTCTCCACACAGATTCCTCTTCCCATCACAATTCATCACAGCAGCACTCCTGCATGATGGATCGTGCACCTCAAAAATCCAGGGCTGTCAGAATCCTCTTGCCTGGAGCTGTTTCCCTGTCACACTCCAAGTCTCTCCTCCAAACCTGCTCCAAGCTTCTCCCACAAGTTGTGAAGTCGGAGCAGCAGAAACTGTTACGGCAGCGCCAGCCAGGGGCTCTGCCCTGCTCCGGTTCCTGCATCTGCCCTGGCCAAGCGAGCTCCTGGCCCTGACTTTAACCACTGCACAGGAAATTAAAATTACAGCCTGACAGCGTTGTATCAGAGCACTCAGAGGGCAGGACTGCACCAACCGGCAGCAGCGCCATCATCCCCCTGCCCAGGCTGCAGCTTGGACTGGGGCTGGGGTCTGATCCCCCAACAATGACCTCCACACAAAGGCTTTAATTCCCAGGCAGCTTTAAGTGTCATTCACACGATGAAATGAGATCACACCTTGGGTTTGAAAGCATTTTACACATTATTTTACATAGCCCAACAAAGCTGGAGGAGAGGGATGTTATCATCAAAGACCCGCGCAAAAATCTAAATCAATTTGTAAAAGGAACAACTGCAGAAAAAAATCCTGAAATAGTAAAGCAGTAGCAGAGCACACTCCTTTGCCATTTTTTAAATAAGAAAGCAGACAAACTAAATGAGGTACTGAAAGAATATTCAAGGAAAATATTTGAGTATCACTGAAACCTGTCACGTCTGTCACCGTGAAAAGTGGTACTTAAGAGCCTCAAAATGAGCTGCAAACAGGAATGAAGTGAAAGGTTGTGTCTTCAGTTTCAGTCATGCTTTGTGTTCTTGGACAGTTACATTAAAAATATGGGGTTTTTTATACAAATAGAATTATCTCAGTTGGAAGGGACCTACAACAATAGACAACAGAAATTCTCCTCACCAGAGACATCTTTGCTATTGAAAATACAAAGGAATACAAAGGCAGGAAGGTGGAGAAGAGCAATAATAGCAGGTGGGAATGATGGATCACATGGAGGAAGGAAGAAGTGGACCACAGGGAAAGAAAGGTTATTTTAGCAGAGAGAAACACAAGCCACAGAAAAGGATAAAAGGTAAAACTAAAGGAAAAGCAGAAATGGAAAGCAGAAACAAAACAATTCCTATTTTTCCCATTCTTTAATACTGGTCCAAAAGCCACCTCGTTAAATGCCATCAGCACACAGGATCAGCAGCACTGATAAAAACTTTTATCATTTAATTTTATTCCAATAAAACTGGAAATAAAGCAGTGGAGGCAGAACCCTTCAGCTTACAGGAAGCACAAAGATAAATGCCAGGAGTGCCACACTCATTCAGATTATCAAAATTGGTTATAATGCTGCAAGAATGGCCTTTTTTGTGCTCCCTCTTTTTCTAACTCACATTTTGGGCTATACCAAGGCCTCTTTGCAATCCTCATTTGGATAAAAAACCTCAAAGATGCTTTAACCCCCAAATTCTACAAACTGCTCCGCTGTGCCCACGTGGATCTCACCAGGCTTTCCCTGGATGGGAGGCACGACTTAATCAGGACTGACAGACTGCTCAACTTCAGCTGCCACAGAGCACTTCTCTGATTTATGCAAAGCAGTCTGATAGTATCCCACAGAGTTGTGATCAAAATCTGTCACCTGATTTACATTTCCCAGCACAACACAGCATTTGTTCTCCATTTTTCGGGCTCTATTATGTGGGCAGGTAAAATAATCCTAATGATACAGGCTTCCTACTTATTTTAAAGAGCCTGCAGAGGAGGGGAAAAGCTGTGTGTTTAAGGGGGTTAGTTGTGTTGGTTATCAAAAGTGAGAATAAAAAAAGTTTAATAGATTTGTTCCACCTTTAGACGGGCTGCAACACTTCATAGTTTAAAAAGGCAGTCAGAAATACATTAGCATTTCAGACTAAATATAACTGTCAAAAATGTAAATTTCTTTAAAAAAAAAAACTCCATGTGCTAAAAAGAACTCAGCTTCTATGCATAATAAAAAGGCAAATATGTCTGCTTAGTCAATACACTGCTAATTTAATTACAAAACCCATGGAGAGTCCTAAAAAAATTCTAAATACATCATGAATACTTGGTTTGCTCAGCCTGATTGCAAGCAAACACGTTTTAGCAAAGAAATAAACTGGTAATTGTTGCTGTGTTCTCATTATATATATCCTAGTTCTTTTTTTTTTTTTTGTTTAAAATTTAATGGGAAAATAATTTCTATTAAATTCCTTCAATTATCCCGGTCCTTACTGACCTTCTTTCCAGAAGTACTAAGATGTCTCAGTACTAATAAGCCAACATGCACTAATTGTTATTAACCTGGTCCTTTTTAAATGGGTTTTTAGCCATATTTTTTCCTCCAGTATAAACACGTAACACAGAACTTCTCAAATTTAAGAAAGTTTGAGACCTGACCTTGCAAAATGTGCCGATTTTAGAAAAAAAAAATAACAAAACTAAGCTTAGAAATGGTTTTACATCACATATAATCACTATTACTCATAAAACTGAGATAGTCACTCTTGCCTGTCTGTAAAAGAACACACAGTTCACAGACATTCCCGGTATAAACCAGAAAAGCTTTGCCAGAATGATGAGTTCCAGGTTTTCCGGCATTTCCCAAGCTCCCAAAAGCACCAGCAGGCAAGAGGTTTAAAAATCCAGCAATCCCAAACACCACACTATGGATTAGGGACAGGGCAAACAACACCCAGGCTGGAAAAGTGACCTATTTATGCCGAGCACATCCCTGCAGCCTGCCCCAGTCAATCCAGGCTGCTCCCTCTCCCCTCAACACTTCTCCGTGTGCCAGGAGCGTGGTGCTGCGCAGCCAACCACTGATTTGGCTTTATTTTTAATTATTATTGTTATTATTAAAGCTGTCGCATGGTTACGAGTGTCAGGGAGCTGGGGGTGGCAGCTGGATTGAGTTAAAGAAGTGGCAAAGCTGCACTTTGAGCAGCAGGAAGTCAGCCAGGGATTCCCCAAGTTCTCCCTCCTCCCCTTCCCAGTATCTTGAAATCAAATCTGCCAAGCCAGCACTAAACCATCCACCACCGACTTCCTGAAATATTAGTGATTACTCCTCATTAAAGAGCCTCCTCACTGCAATGCACAGGAGATGATCTTCTGCTTTCCAGGAAAAAAATCTGCATTTTGTGGGCAGAGGGATTTTATTTTCCTCAGTTTGCTTTTCCAAAGCCCTGTCTTAAGGATTGGGCTTAAGTCTCTCACACTTTGCTTTTAACAAGTTACCTCCACAAGAACTTTGACATTCACCCCTGGCTTTCACTTTTCTGTTTCCCCCTCATACTCACAACTATTTATTACCTTGTATTCAGAGCTTGGAATTTGTTTACATGATCTTATATCTAGATCAAGTCAGACACAAAAGTAACATGCTGAAAAGAAATTCTTACCGTTTCTAGAATCGGTTCTTGAAAATCCCCAGTATGTGAAGTTCTAACACACTACACATCATATTATTTAGAGACAGCCCACAAAAAAATCCCAAAAATAAAAGCTACTCTGAAAGACACTGCATTATAATCTCAGCTTTCATTAGTTAAGAGTCGTTAGACTGGCAGTGAGCTCTGTTTTTATTTTTATTTTAACCCCACATTCCTCTTTAGCCATTTTAGATGAAAAGCCACCTAGGCTAATTTAAATAACCATTCTCAGACAAAACAGTGGATAACACGATTGGTTTCTCCTGAAAGAAAAGATATTTCAAAACAAACAAATTATAAACCTCACAGGGTGGTAGACGATTTCTGTTGAGATACAAAGTGATTACAACTTTGTGAGAACACCTAAATGACTTGTAACACCTTCCCAGCTCTGAAGTGATGGGGTATTAAATCCTGACAACAAAAACAGAACAAAAAGAGTCACTCCCAGATTTCAGGTAATTTACCACCGTAACAGCATTGAGCAATGCTTTTCAAACAGAAATAAATGCTGATGTTTAGAAATACATGACAATCTACAGACGTCTGAAAAGCTCAGACACTCTCAGCTTCCCTCACGCAGGCTATGACATTTCACATTAAATATTTGAGGCCACCAAAAGGGGGGAGGGACGACACTCGGGGCTGTTTGTGACACAGAAAAACAAATCAGCAGCGTCCAGGGTCAGCGCCGGGGAGTTCAGCCAAGTTCAGAAATCAGACACCGCGCTGCCCCGGCTCCTGTGACACCGCACAGCTCAGGCTGAGCACACGTTGCCACCTGTCCTCGTCCGCAGAGAAGTCCCGGCTCCGGAACACCGTGGAAATACCTCCCCGATGGACTCACCCGAGCGCCGGAGCGCTTCTGGGCGAGCGGAGAGGCGGAAGGCACCGAGCGCTCGCAAGGGACACGCAGGTACTCCCTGCTGGGGCTGCTCACTCAGGGCCAGCCGGCGGCACAGGGACACGGCTGGTGGCCTCACAAAGGCACAGGGACACGCACAGGGAGCGAAAGGGCGGGGAACAGACGGGCTGAGACACGCTGAACGCAGAAAAGGGGATATAAAAGAGTGGGGGCCGCTACGGGTGGGCAAAACCCAAAGGAGACGAAGCGGGGCGG